>JAVJIF010020220.1:0-78355 GCA_038442645.1 Agave tequilana | reverse complement strand
TACACCCCTGTACTGGCTCTTCCAAACTTTTCCCTGCCTTTTTTCATAAAACTACGATGCATCTGCTTCTAGAATTGGGGGCAGTATTATGCAGAATCATCATCCTATAGCTTACATCAGTCAGAAATCAAAAGGTCAGATGAAACTGATATCTGCTTATGAAAGGGAGATGCTGGAATTCTCTTTGTTGTTAAAAAATGGAGGCAGTACTTGTTGGGAAGGTAGTTTGTTATCAAGACTGACCACAAGCGCTAAAGTACCTGCTGGAACAAAGGCTCTACACAGAGGCCCAAAACACTTGGTTACTGAAACTTACAGTTACAAATTTGTAGTAGAGCATAAGAAAGGTAAAGAAAACATACCAGCTGATAGTTTATCCAGAAAGGAAGAGAAGGGTGAGACTTCTGTATTCACGATAACTGCTGTAAGCTCAGACTGGTTAGAACAATTGAAGGAAATGGTGAAATCTGATGAGTTTTCCAAGAGTTAGACAGGAAATGGGAGACTGGGGGGCCTTGATGCAACAAGTATCAAAATAGGGGAGGCTTGTATTATTACAAAGGTAAGCTGCTGGTGAATCCTGCCTCCACATTAACTCAAACATTGACGTCAGAACACCCTGATACCCCGAAGGAGGTCACTCTGGGTATGAGAAAACCTGGCATAGATTGAAAAGAGCAGTTTATTGGATGGAAATGAAGGGTATGTTGAAGCAATTCATTAGGCAATGTGAGTTTGCCAAAGATCATAGTATGAAAACATTCACCCAGCAGGCCTATTGCAAACCACTGCCTGTTCCTGAGCAGGTATAGGAGATACTCTATAGATTTCATTGAGGGCTTGCCTAAGAGTGGAGGTAGAACAACTATCTTTGTGGTGGTGGATGGGCTAACAGAATTTGCTCAACTTGATTCCCTTGACACACCCTTACACAGCAAAGCAGTGACTGCTGCTTTTGTTGACAACATTTACAGACTATGGCCTACCCAAAATCATTGTTTCTGACAGGGATAGTCTGTTTACTGGTGATTTTGGAAAGAGTTTTGGACTTTACAGGGAACCAAGCTCCACTTTAGTACTGCGTTTCACCCCCAATCTGACGGCCAACAGAGGTTGTAAACGGGTGCTTAGAAACTTATTTGGGATGTTTCTGTTCACACAGACCACATGATTGGGCTAAATGGTTGCCATGGGCACAATTCTGGTACGATCTGGCACAGTTCAACTAAGATGACATATCAAGCGTTGCATGGAAGACCTCCTCCAACAATTACCAATTACTTGCCCAAAACTGCCAGCAGTAGAAGAGGAGCTGATGGAAAGAGATGCCACACTGCAATTGTTGAGGGACAACCTGGTTAAGGCTCAAGATAAGATGAAATGATAGTAGAGAAAGGCAGGACGGAAAGACAGTTTTTGGTGGGAGACATGATTTACTTGAGACTTCAGCCCTATAGGCAAATCTCTGTGGGAGGATGCCGACCACAAAAACTGTCTCCTCTCTTCTTTGGGTCATATAAGGGTTGCAAAAGGTGGGAACTATAGCATACAAGCTAGAACTGCCTACAGACAGCAAGATTCACCCTGTTTTCATGTGTCTGAATTGAAAAAGAAGTTGGGGACAACTTCTCAATTGCAACACCAAACTCCTCATGAAACTATTGAGCAAATTCTTGAGCCTGAACTCATCCTTGACAGAAGAATGGTGAATAAAAACAACAAGACCATCGCAGAGATATTGGTGAAATGGAAGCTCCTACCCAATGAAGAAGCCTCTTGGGAGGAATAGTGGACCTTAGTGAAAAGGTTTCCCACTTCAACCTTGAGGCAAGGTCGAATTTGAGGGGGGAGTCTTCTTACGAGCTTAAGGGGGGCTGTGTGAACCTGATGGGTAGCGGGTTTGGTGCGGAACACATGTAAAGCTTACCCGCTTCTGAGGCTGATGCTTCTAGGTGACAAAGGAAATGGGTAGCGGGGCTGGGGAAATCAGGAAACCAGTGCGGTGACCCGATTCTTAGGATATTCGTTATTTCTTCTCCAAGGCAGCACAAGAGTTAGATACTATTGTGATTCCTTTCTTCCTTTTTAGCTGGATTTAGTGGGAATTTCTCTTACTTTCGATTTTCATATTGTAAGAGAGCTTACGACTCTAGTTTGCCCTAAATCTTCCACCAATGGTGACAATTTCCCATTTGCATACAATTCCTGTTCGAATTCCCTTTTCAATTTCAGGTTTAAATGCCTCCGAAGAACAGGCAGAGACTCACTTTGGCGGGGCCTGAGATGGCAACTGCATCAGTTTGATTGGTGGTTTACTGCATCAGAAACTTGCTAGGGTCACCTCTAGTGGTAGTGATATATAAGTCTTCTATTTTCTACTAGGGATTAAAGAATTTTTTTTTTTAAATGAAGAGTGGGTCCTCTTCTGCATATTTCTTGCACATTTGCCGCCACCCCCCCCCCCCCCCCCCCCCCCCCCCCCCCCCCACCCCCCCCCCCCCCCCCCCCCCCCACCCAACAACCCCCCACCCAACCCCCACAAAAAAAAAAAAAAGAATTAGGGAAACATTCACCCATAAAATATATATTATAAATAAAGCAGTATATTTGTTCGACAGTTCTTAGGTTTACTGAATTGTATTTTTGTAAAAAAGACATTTCTGCAGTTTGTTCAAGGGAGAGTCGATTTTGGTAAATCAGAATAGTTATTTTAGTGCAAAGATTTTATTGTCTACGTCAATTCTATCAGTATATACTGTGAAATCCTTAGAAGCACATACTGCACTCTATTCCTTCTTCTGATCTATCCTAACTTAGTAACTTTGAAGTGGATACCTAGTGACCTACTGTTCAACTTTACCCTTCTATAGACATACAAAGTAGAATATAGAATATACTGTAGATTTCATATCTGGGAAAGTGTTGTAAAACCTTTCCCGGGTGGGTTAGCATGATTTTAACCAATCTTAGATTTACAAGCCAGAAAGTAGTCAGAATGAATCTGAAAATTACAGATTTTTATGTAATAGAAGAAATGTCACCTTGTTTTCATGTTAAATCCAATCCTCAATTTATTCTCTCTTCCATGTAATTGGGGTGCTCCATGAATCTAGCAAAATTCCAAGCAGGTGAGGAGTTTTTTCTGTCTCTAATATTGAAATTTCTTTTTGCTGTGAAAACATGGAATATAACCACCCATTTTGTTAAAGAGAGCATAATAAAATCCAATACAGAAGGGACATAAGATCGAATAGCACAACAGTATCATCCAAAGGTGAGGAATCCCTTGACCTAGGAACATAAAATGTAAAGCCCGATAGAGGATAAACAGTACAGAGTGAAATACCCAAAATCATGCTATTGCATTATGGAGACAATAGAAATATCCAACTCGTGTTGTGCATTTTCAAGTTTCTTGATGTTGCTCTTGCTCCCTCATAACTTGCTTGCTTTTTCAGTTTTTACTTGATTGTCATGGCTTCATTTCGGATCAACACTTCTGCTGCACAAAATTCATGACAAGGCAATCGTGAGGATGCCAATTTGATAAAACAATACTAAGGAGTATCCTTCTTGGTTTTGGACTTCATTAGAATATTGAGCAAGATAATTCATAAGCTACCGGCATCAGAAGCAGGCTCCTCGTGTTTGTTTCTTTCTTACACTAGATTACACGCTGTACTTCTCTTCAGTTTTTTCTGGCTTTGACTTTTATTTTGATCTGCATGCAGCTTGGTCCCAAGGCCGAGGATGTGAAGAAGCCCGTAAATCCATTCACTTTCCTCCTCCGCTTCATTTTAGGTACCATTGCAGCAGCCTACTATGTCCTGGTGCCCATATATATGTGGATTAAGGATCAGATCGTACCCAAAGGTATGCCGATATGAGAGTACTAAGAGAGAGAGAGAGAGAGATGCAAAGGTCTCCTGGTCTGTAATCAATCAGAACTTGTAGTGGCTTCTTGTTTAGGCTGTTGTTTAAAAGTCTTTAATCTGATGACTTGATGGAGAATGTTCAAATTCCATCAGCGTCTGCATTGTTGAATTGCATGTAGTCATCAGTACCGTGATAACTTGTATCTTTTTTATGAGAACGCTCGAGTTTTGCAGTACGAGTTCATTTGCATATATTTGTTTTTGTCATCAGTATTGTCATATTCAGTTTCTTCTTGTTTGCTTTTGATAATCAAGCCTCCTGCAACAGCAGAGAGACTGACTTGCATAATCTCCAAGGTTTCACCATTCTTCACCTAAAACTTCACCCGTAGGGATAACTTTTTGTTTCATTGCAGAAACTGAATGAAATAAACCATACTGTGACTGCAAAAGGTGAAGGGACTGACATTAATTCAACAAATTTGGAAAATTTTAGAGCTGTTTCCTGCCACTCTGCTACATCCTGCAGACTTTTTTCTCAAGATCAAAGTTGAAATCATAAAAATCATGCAAATATTTATCCAACTGCAAACTATTCAAACTCCTTCAACATGAACTGAGCAAAAAGCACGTTCGAATTGTCCACCTGGAGACCAGAGCAGCATAAACAAAAGCCATTCAACAACACTGGAACCAGGGGCTCATTCTCTTTCGGAAAATTGAACCTTGCAAAGCTTTACATGCTCATTTGGGCACAATTCAAGCTACTTATCATGCTGGGGCGAAGAATATTGCCTTAGACTTTATTTTTATTATCCTTGAACTGATTCCTCGTCTAATCACTAATCTCTAAGGTGTCCTGTAGGAACCTGCAGCGACGAAAAGTGAAAAGATCCACAGACGGATCAAATCTCCATCAGAGTAACATCAAATACAAAAAAAGCACACAAAAATACATGTTCCTTTCAAAATCCCGACATTATCGCTTTGTCCGCGTCAATGCAGCGATGGAAAAAGTGAGACCAAAACGAAGGACAAATCCACCCATCGGAAACTCCTGCAGCTCAGCTGGCGGATTCAGGAATCTCCATCTCCATATGAGACCAAGGCATTTCCCACAGGACTGCTTGACCTGGAGCTGCTGCTTGGAGACCTCGCCGCCTTCTCTTTGCCTCTCTTGCCACGCCTATCATCATCTGATCGCGACGCCGATGAACCCCGAGACCTTGACCTAGACCTTCCTCTCTCTGAAACGTGGCAATTTCCCCGCGGGCCTAGGCGAGATCGAAGCCTATCACTCACAGCTGGACGGCAATCAGCTATAGGACTCCGGCCTCGTCTAGGGCTCAAGCTGTGATCCCTTCCACGGCTGCGGTACTTGACTGGGCTCCGTGAGATGTTTATGCTGCGGCTTCTCCTGCTTTGGTGTCTGTCAAATAAATGAGTAAGGAACAGAAGTATGTTATGTCAAATTCCATGACTAAGAACTAAGAAATAAACTCAAGTCAACAACAACAAAGAGGAGAGCAAACACAAATATAAGTACAACGAAAATGCAAGAAGCCAAAGCCAGGGCTTTAAACTTTTGAGCCCTTAGCACTAGCAATGACGCTTGATTTATCTATTTTTTCCAACTACACTACTAAAAAGTCCATTAACATATGTTTTATATTCAAGGCTAACAAAAATTTAGAATAATACAGTGAAAATAAGCCTCACAAGAAGGAACATCCCGAAACCATATTGAAGAAAACAAAAAAGAAGGAAAATGAGAAAATATAGCAAAATAAAAATGTAGTGTACAAGTTTCAAGGATGGAGGGAAGTGCGTCAATTCTGTTGATCCACTCACCGGATTGATGAACCTACCCCACCCCCAAGCCCGCCCGCCCACACACCAGAGGTTTCTGCTGTTGGGATGGTGTGGTGTGCAAACACGCGCACACGTGTTTCTATTATGGGATGGCAATTCTGGGGTTGCCTTTTGGTGGGTGCGGGTGGGTTTTCTTTTCTGGTTGGCAATTTTGAATTGTTTTATGGTGAGGGCTCCTACACCGGTTCAGATTTTCGGTGGGGAGAAAATCCAGGTATCACACACACACACACACACACACACACACACACACAGACACAGAGAGAGAGAGAGAGAGAGAGAGAGCAGAAGAAGTTTCCTTCTAGTTTAGGGACAGTGAGAGGGAAGAAAGCAACGAAAAAAAGGGTATTAACTGCCTGCCTGAACTAGAAAGAGGAAATTTCTCTCAGCTTATCCTGAAAGTGCACCTAGAGGGGGGTAGTGAATAGGTATACTTGCTAATCTAGGATAAAAAATGCGGAATTAAAAACTTAATTGCAAGCACACTATATAACTAAGAGTGAGCCCGAATTTCCCGTGAAGGGCTCTGAAACTACTCCTCTAGATTCCTCTAGATTAAGAGTTGAGGTGCTATTATAAACTCTCTTGGTTCAACACAAGTGTGGGCACACACAAACTATATTTAGCATATGAATATGAACAATATAAAGCAATGTAAGATATAAGAGAGATAGAGTTGAGAGATAGTAGATCAAACACAAACACAAAGATATATTTTGAGATTCGAGTCACTGCTCTACGTCCTATCCTTCACACAGAAGAATTTTCACTATGTCCACACAGGACCTTCCACAAAGGGACTTCCACTGTGGAATTACAACTCAACACCGGGAGTACACAACTCCTCTCTCAAACACAAAACCTCTACACAAGACGTTGGCACTAAGCCAAGCACAAAGCAAAGGAAAATACACTTGGTGATCACAAAGATCACAAACTCTCTCTTGGTGATCTCAAAAGATCACAAACAATTTTCTCATAGAAACAAGATCCTAAAGATAAGACTAGAATTGATTGGTTCAAGTATGTGAGAAATCAAAGTATTTGAAAATAAAACAAAGAAAACACTTAGGAAAAACTTCTTGATGGATATATAAAAATAAAGAACAAATTAGAATTTCCAAAGACTTGATTTTCTTTAATTTTCTAAAACTTGAAAACAAATAAAGATAAGAGAATTTTTGGCACAAAAACTTCTTTGGAAAACTTACTGAAAACACTTAAGAAGATATAAAAAATTGCTCTTGAAAATCTTAGGAGAAACAGCACTCAAGGGCCCATATTTATAGGGTTTTGAAAAACTAGCAGTTAGGGTCTAGAACAGGCCCAGAATGGCCTATCGGTCGACCGGCCAACGGTCAGATTTCTGACTATTGGGGTTAACGGTTGACCGGCCGGTCGACCGCCCTAAGGCAATTTGCCTATCGGTCGACCGCCCGGCCGACCGAGGCCAAAACCAGAGAGTGAACTCCCTGGTCGGTCGACTAGGGTCGGATCCCCGGTCGACCGCATAGTCGACCGGCCCATTGGCTAAGGCAGTGTGCACGTCTGTGCACATCGATCGACCGCCCGGTCGACCGAGATCTGGTCCAGTCAACAGCCCAATCGACCGCCAGTGGTCTCAAGCTGGATTTTAGGGTTTGAAAACTTGATCTTTTAAATAACCATAAAATCACATAAAATCACATAAAATCCACAAAAATAAGTTCATGTAAGAACTTGAAATACAGATATGTTTGATCAAAGATCAACTCATATTACAAACAATTTGAACTATTTTTTAGGCATAAAAATTAAGCTTGAAACCAAAAACTGTATTTTCAGAAATTCGTTTTATTTTTGTCTTTAAGAGTTTTTGAGAAGACTCAAAATGAAAAAATATTCTCAAAAACTTACTCAAATACAAAAACAAGATATTGAAACATATTTGAAGCATAATATGTATGAATAGAATCCAATACATATATAAAAGATATATCTATGTTTTTGACATTAAATTCAAAAATAAGTTTTGTCAAAAACAAAACTTGAAACCATGAACTAGATATATATCAAAAGAAGTTTTTGGACAATATGAAACATAAATGTATATGGATGAAATCCAATATACATTAAACCATGTAAAACTTGTTTTGATTCTATCTATTCATGAAAACCATATATGTATACTTGAAAATCCAAAATGGTCAAACTGAAACCAAAACTTTTGAACTTGTGTGTGTGTGTGAACTTGAGCATATCAAGGCTAATCAATCTTTACACAAGATCTAAAACAAAACTAAGCTAAACAAACTGAAGTCTTCTAGTAGAACTCCTTCTCCAAGCCGACTCGATCCAAACACAATACAAAGAGCTTGACTCCAACCGAGAGCTAGATGCGATCTGACGCGCAAGCTCTTCAATCATCATGTGTTAACTCCAAAACTTGACTTAAAATCCTTTGTTGAAGCTAATCACCTACTAAGATCTAAATCAATATCTGAAACTTATTAAACACAAGATCATTAGTAAACTAACCTTCATAAGTTAGTCATCATCAAAACTAAAGTGAAAGGCCTTTGGGCCAACATATCCTTCACCCTTTCTCAACACATCCACGCACGTGGGCGCGCGCGCCCACTCACTACAGTTTCTTTTCTTTTTTAGGTCAAAAAGTAATCGTCAAAGCCACTGCCCAAAACTACTTCAGTTTCTTTTGTTTCCTTCTAAGGTTGAAATATAGCCTCCAAACTCAATGTCCAAAACCAACTGTCCTAGAGGAAGCAACTCAGTGCATAACCTAAACCATCTTTTCTTCCTTTTTGTTTTGTTCTGTGGTGGTGGTGTCTGCCACAAGAAATATGACAACCAAGTGCTTGGTAAAGAATTTGAAGTGGTCCACAGGAAAGTACTATGTTAATCCCAAGAAAACCAATATGCCATTTTAAAAGTGTAAAGGAAAAAAGAAAAACAGAAAATAATAGAAAAGGAGGGACACCTGTCGCGACTGCTGCCTCGTGGGGATCTATGGTAATTTCTTGCAGGTGAACGCTCATGGTAAGGCCTGTGCCTGGTGTACCTATGATAAGCTTGATTTAGTCCATCGTTCTGAAAATTCAGAATCAAATAGTTCGAGCTCGACTTACCTATCATGCTCACGTCCTCTTTCATTCCTTCCCCTGAAATACTGTGAACGAACAGGAGAACGATCAGGTGATGGTGTTCTGTACCTCCGTGCAAATGCATACCGCTCGCTGAACCCACGCCCTTTCCTTATGCGTTTAGGAATGCCATCTGGAGAAGGGCTTCTTGATAGATTCCGACCTTGATCTGATGCCAGTGCAGGGGCCTTATGTGCAGGGCTTCTTCCTGGACTCCTTGAATATCTAGTAAGGTCCTGCCTATTGCCTTCTTTAAGTGGACTTCCTCTAGCACCTTGTTGATGAACTTTGTCAGGACTTGATGCAGGATTGCTTGGGCTTCTCCTAGAACTTACACTTTGGCTTCCCTTGCGGTTCCGGACCAAGTTCCTTCTCAGTAAAAATTCACATAAAAGTTAGTCTTGAGCATCATGTTAAAATATGGAAGCACTTGCACGATAAGTAGCTAAAACATAAATTCAAGGACTGGAACCTGAACCTCTTTGACTTTTCATCTGAATTGGAATGTGGAGTCATGTTTTTCTTAGGCTTAGATTCCAAGCCACTGTCATTTTCTGGAGCACGCTCATTTCCTTCGAACAGTTCACCCTCCTCATGTGATGTGTTGTCTTCAACAGCTTTCTGTTCATCACTCTTTGACCCTCCTACAGCTCTTTCTTTGCCATAGACAGGTGAAGGAGATTTTACTCCTGCTAGACATGCAATACCATGCAGCTCAGTCAACAAAAGAAGTGAAGAGAGCTAAAATGAACTTTCCCCAAAAATTTATGATGTATCCAAAATGTGAACCTGTACAACAAGACAGGCAAGTAATATAGAAGTGGATGTATGTCTCCCGCCATTCATTTGATAAACCCGAGACCATATTTACTCTTAATGGGGTATGAAGCGTATATACCATATAATAAACATATAAGTTGGATAACTCCAAAATGTGAACATGTACAACAATACAGGCAAGTAGTATAGAAGTGGATGTATGTCCGCCGACATTCATGTGATAAACCCGAGACCATATTCACTGTTAATGGGGTATGAAGCATATATTACTCCGACATATTTACTCTTAATGGGGTATGAAGTATGTATACCATACAATAAACAAACAAGTTGCATAACTTCCACCCCTTCCAGAGTAAATAGGGAAGATTTATTATGTTGGAGGGATTTCTTGAACTTGCAACTATCTCCAGCACAATTATGTGCCCTTGCCTCTCGCAGTTCATCTCTTATGATCTGTGTTGCACGGATAAGATATAACCACATCAGATGCATATCTAATAGTTGGATACTCCAATACTTGATGGATACATGTTAGAGACTTTTAACACATCCTAAAAGTTGTATGTCATAGACTATTAGAGACAGAATTTAAAAATCTAATGCATGAAAGATGGGTTCACAATTCCATTTGATTATCAAATGCATTTGATAATATGTCCACCTTCTTAATAAAGAATTATGATTGTCCCTCAATTATTCCTTCTTGTTGATGTCCATGACATATGTCCCATATACTGCGGACAACTATATTAGAAAATAATTATAACATTCCTTCTGATTTTTCAGTAATTATAACAGGCAAGAAGGAATAATTAATGGACAAGAAGATGGAATAATTACCAATATAATGTCAGGACAAAGTATAAGATGGACACTAACAGACACACACAACTTAATTATTGTCCAATCTACCTGGTATACATATCCTGAATGTTTCAAGAATTATCATATGCCCATGCATGTATCATGGCATATCATCTCTCTAAAAATCACACAACGAAGAGGTAAGAAAACCCTAGAGTATTTTTCTATCGTATTCAAATTCTGAATTAGGACCAACATTCCATTAATTTTTCTAACTAACTTTTAGAGTGATTTTTTTTACATTAACTGTTAAGATTGCTTGTATGCTGTCAACTCACAACCTATCAACTTAAGATTTTGGGTAACGTGATCATATGTAGTATCAAAGCAGCAAGTTTCACGAGGTCATGGTTAAGCACATCATCTGCAATTTAGATTAGTTATCTATCCCTCTTTCTTCTACCCGTCGAAGCAAGACATAGTTAGGTTTGTGGCCCTTCCATGCAAGTCAAAGGCCAATGCGAGAGGGAGTAACCGCTGTGTAAAGTGTTAAGTTTACTTAGTATATACTATTAGTGCACAACCTATCACTTTAAGCTTTTAAGTAAAGTGGTTATTTGACAATTAACAATGATATCTACATTACTAATATAGTGCACCCTTCTCCACACCCTAAGAGTCCTATAAAATTCATTAAATTAGATCACCTTCAAGGATGTAAAATTAAAAGAACCAGCAAGGGGGATTCTTTTTCCCCACCAACTATGGGATATAATCTACTACCAATAGAATTTTAGAATAAAGGATCATATATGTTAGGATTTATCTACAATGCACGACGAAGGGTTCGCTCTATGATGTAGACCAGGCTTGATCTGCTACTAAACTTCTGTACACATAAAATCTCATTTTATATTAATTTTATGCCAAGTTTATTTTTAGCATTAGGAAGATTTTATTCTATGATCTTAAAATATTAACAATGAACTTAAAGTAGAAAAGATCAGCAAACTATGGCATCCATGGCAATACAAGATAAGAAGAATGTTTTGCCCTAAAACTCGGCAAGCAGTTTTTGTTAATTGTGTACTTTAAAAGCTCAAAATGAGAATGAATAAGGGCAAGAAATCTTGAGCAGACAAATGATCATGGCATTTGGTGGCCACTGAGCAAGCAAATCACATACAGCAATTTTCACACTTTCAGTTAGTCAAGACTATTGAGAGTATCATTTATAACCAACTATTTAAGAAACTTTCAAGATCATGTGAGAATCCATACAGCATGAGCATTTAGAATTACCAATATTTTATGATGCACATATTCTTCTAGATAGCTCTAGTACCGTATCCAATACGTATCCGATACGATTCTCGTTGGATACTCATTGGATTCTTATTAGATACTTCTATAAAAATTCAACATGTATATGTATCTAGTTTAAAACAACAATAAGATATGAACCAAATAATTGATAAATATCTTTAGAAATGATTTTAACCCCAAAACGCACTAAATTCTATGCAGTTTCCCCTTTTAACTCATTTCAAAAGTTCTTCACAACATTTTTTTAATGATTAAATTATAAAATATCAAAATTACATATATAAATATATAAATAATATTACTTGTTTTTCATATCCATGTATTTGTATCGTATATGATACTCATATCCGTATACATGCAACCTTGCCAATTTGTCGTACAAATGAATCAAAGTGAATTCCTCTAATGCAAAAGTGCCAAAACATATGACAGTATGGAAATATCTAAAGCTAATAAACTAATACCACATCAAGCTTATATTTCAGGATAATTTTTTCCATAATAATCTCTGAGTACCAAGTGCACTAATGGATCAAATCCTATAATGGTCAAATATTTCAAGAATCTTATGTGGGAATTAACTCTTTGTTAATTTTTGTTGCTCAGCTTGAAACATTGATTTTCAGAGGTCATTATGTTGTGATTCTGTAGATAAAAAAGTAGATGGTATATATTGGTGAATTCAGTTTCACAATTTTATTTTAAACTAAAAGCTTGGTGACCGATTAATATAATTGTATTGCAAAGATCTGTTGCTAAAATTCAATATAATGATCAACAGACCAAACATCACTTTCTGTCATGCTTTTCATGTACCCTCTTCCGTTCTTAATTTGTCATTCACCAACGCAAGTTGTAACATAATGCAATTATTATAACAAGCTGAAAGGACTGTGGTAACAAACTGTTTTTTGTTGTTTCTTTTTTGACGTGATCTCTGAAAGTTGAATTCACTTTTCGGTGGTAAATCGTCTGCCGCCAGCAAATCAAATAAAAAAAACAAATAATGTAGGAAAATTTTCTGCACATGAGGGAAATAATATATTTCAGATGGATCTAAGATATTATGATCCATTTAAGCCCTAGTGCTGCACTTGGGTAGGCAGATCCTAAGACCCTTGTTCTGACCTGAGGCAAATAAAAATCTTAATATCTTGGAAATTTTAGTCTGACCAGGTTCTAAACTCAACAGAATCCTACTGAAGAAAGCCAAGCCGACAAGCAAGCAGATGACTTATAAAACAAACTTCTACACCCCCCCCCCCCCCCCCGGCGCAACCCACACACACAACCCCAAAAAAAACCAATATTCCAGTTATCAATTACTATCTATAACTGCAGCAGCCACATTAATTCCGCACAAATTTCCTTACTATCAATATTGCCTCTTCAATTCCTCATAATTTGGAGTCTTGGCCCTCGAGAATTTCAGCCTCCCTTGTAATTCCAATAGAATCCCATTAAGTAGCAGATGATCAAACTTCCTTAACTAGAGACTAAACAGTTACAATCTTTAACTCCAATCTCTCATGTGATCAGTGTTCATCTTTCTTTATATCCCCCCACCCCCACCCCAACACACACACACACACACACACACACACACACACACAAAGGTCCTCTGAGATTTTTCTGCATAAAACAATCTCATCACTCTTTACAGCTAAAACATGTTTTACCCTGACTCAATTGGAAACTGGCAAGGATTTGACAACTAGAATTGTAGATATGACTTCACTGTTTATTACTTCAATGCCCAAGAAAGTGTCAAACTGCTCTTCACTAAATTGACATCATTTTGCATCTTACTAATTTTTGTAATAATATAGTATGATCGTTTAAAGAAAATTTTTCTGCCCCCCAAAGCAAGTTGATCCTGGTTCCGCCCCTGCTATTAGCCCCATTATCTAAAAATCACTTGACAGAGATTGAATGACAATTTGTACTTTGCAAATGTTATGGACATTTGGTACAGCCAATTCTTGGTAACCAGGAAAAACACAAGTTTGATGGATGTTTCCAGTACAATGAGGAACTTCCTCCACTGTTTATGAAGAGTGTGGAAGTCATATTGCTTATTCAGTCATTCAAAAAAAAAAAAAAAATCATGAGAGAGTTTAGAGAATATCAAGAAAAACAGATAGATAAGTCATAACTGTTTAAGGACCAAGTATTCTAACAAGTATGACAATGTTATGCTGGCAAAAAAGTTAAAACAGGTACTCAAATGACACAACCATTCACTCGCAGATATAGAAGTAAAACATGCAATACATAGAAAATGGTGTGCAAAAGGTTTTATAAGAAACCCATCAATCATGCATGAAAGGAAATGAGGAAACTGCTAATTTAGATAGCAGAATACGCACCAAGATCTCTTTGAGATTGATTAGCAGTATCTGCTGCATGCTTGCCTTTATTTGCAACTTTTTCAACATCAGAGCTACTGGTGCTGGCACTCTCACTGTCAGAATCACTGGAACTCTCCGAGGATCCATTAGTGAGATTGATACAGACAAGGAATGAAGCATTAATGCACATAAAAAGGAGACCATGTTAATATGAAGAACATATCAAAAATGTGGAAACATATACAAGAAAACACACCGTTTTGATTTTCGTCTAGATCTTTTATTGCGATTCTTTTGTTGTTTCTCTCGACGCCGATCTCTCTTTCTTTTCCCATTTCTATGTTTATCCCTCCTTGATGTTTTCTTTCTCCTCCTGCGCCTGTTATCACTGGATGAACTTGTTTCAGATGATGAAGAATCTGAATCAGAATCGCTCTCAGAAGAAGAGGAGTCTGAATCAGAATCATCAGAGCTGTACGAATCAGATGATGAATATCTCCTCTTTCTCTTCTTTCTGTCTTTAACACGACTTTTGCGCCTTGCCCTCCCTTTACCATCAGAACTATCATCAGAAGAAAGATCTCTTACTGACTTCTTCAGCTTCTTTCCTACAAGAAATGTACTGTTCTCAACGACACCATGATAACAGAAGGCATCAAGTAAGTGAACAAATGGACCATCTTTTACCTCTCTCTTCTTTAGGTCCATTAAGACTTTTGTCAGAAACTTCACCACAATCCACAATTTTTACAATGCAAGCCGGTTTTCCTTTCTCTGAACCTGCCTGTTCTAACTTTCTCAGTAAGCCCATTTCATTCACTACCTTCCCAAAAACAACATGTTTGCTGTGGCAATATAGAATATGATGTGGTTAATATCTTTATAGAAGTAATAAAACTTGTTACCAAGCACCACTTGAATAACATGTCCAATCATGATATGTCTAGTGCCCTAATCAGAATATGAGATAATTCCAAATAATTGGACCTTAACAACTTAGAAGAAAAAAGATACAGATACTTCAAAGGACTAAGATTAGTATATACTTTAAAAAAAAATTAAAGAAAACTGAAATCCAGCACCATTATCGTTCAACATGGCCACTAAAAACCAATGTCTTTAAAAAAGAAAAATTTATTGATCAAAGAAAATTTTGAAATCAAGAATAGGAGGGTGTTACCCATCAAGATGGGGTGTAGCCTTGAAGGTGATAAAAAATTGGGATCCATTGGTGTTTGGACCACAATTTGCCATAGATAAAATTCCAGGTGCGTCATGCTTCAGCTTGAAATTCTCATCTGCAAATAAAACATTTGCATCAAAATCACCACAATTGTATGCTTAGAAGCTGAGGACTTTCTCCTTATCAGTATCACAAACCTGGAAACTTTCCACCATATATACTCTCTCCACCACTGCCTGGAAATAGCAAGTAAGGTTGAGCTTTCACAGACTATACACAGCAAGAACTGACATATAAAGAGGCCTGAGCATATCAAAGCAATACCATCTCGTTTTGAAAAGTCACCACCCTGCAAATATGGTTTCTATCAGTCATTAAAGGGATTCCTCACAGCTAGAAACTAAACATATAAAGGAGCAAAGGCACACCCTGCTATAAAAACTAACACATTATACCGATGAAAACAACAGTTACCAAGGGGATGAGATTACTGAACATACCTGAGCCATGAAACCTTTGATTATGCGATGAAAAATTGATCCCTTGTAATGCAATGGTTTTGCAGTAGAAGCTCCAATCCCTTTCTCACCTACCAAGAATACCAAAAATCAGGCCAGCAATAATTTGACATATTCAATGAAAAATGTTTTTATTAAAAAATATATTGGCAGAGTACATAGATAATATAGCTTGCCGAATTTAGCATTTGAAAGTCTGCCAACTTTTAGCATGCAGAACAGGTGACAGATCTAGTGATCCACTTACATCCCATGTTTACAGGTATGCTATTACAGTCCTAGCTAACATAATACTGAATAGGATGTCCTAATGACCACTGCTTTAGGACAGGTAAGGCTGACTCAAGTAATATTTTGCACAGTACAAGGAAAATTTTGATTTCATTAAAGCCAAAAATGCAAAATGACCTAATGATTAGGATGCTGAGGCTGCCTCACAACATTATGCACGGAATTAGCTAACATAAACTGAACATGTCTTACTTCTAGGTCACAATTAGTAGATTGAAATTTGTGTTTTTGATGGATGCGAGAAAAAATTAAAGGGTTTAGGTGATTGCTGGATTTAAAGTTTAGAACTTTCAACGACAATAAAGAGAAAATGATGAAAAGAGAATATAAAAATTGAGAAGAATAAGAAATCTCATGTCTGGTCAATAGATTCTTGAAGGTTTCAATTTCAAGAGGTGAGAAATAACTAGACTTGTTGACCTCTTCTGTACATTTAAAATAGAAATAGAGTAAAAGAACCCACAAACCTAACTTCCCAAGACTCCTTGATCATTTGGTGCACTTGGTTTGGCCTCCAAGTTTATATTCCTTCTTCAATTCTAATTTTTAAATAACTCTTTCTTCTTTTAACTTCATCAAAAAAAAATTATTGCAATTATATTCCTAATTTATCCCTTATTTACAATTGTAATCTATCTGAAATAGTAATTTTGCAAAAGATCCCAACAAAAAAAGATACTGAGAGGACCAAGACTAGTAATAAAGACTGGATGTTCCAAAAAGATCCCAAGAACTTTAGATGGTTCAAGTTATACTATTAATAAGATGTGTACAAGCTAACGAAACATTCTTAAGATACTTTACAGGTAAATATTGCTCCTTGAATACATAGAAGAGTTTATCAATTCCTTAGAAGAGTGTTAATTTAAGTTAAAATTTTGTAGTTTTAGTAGTAATGCATATAAACAATGTGAAAGGAAAAATGACATGTATATGATGCATATGCATTTTACATAAAATTTTGAGCAAAAATATAGTTTTCTAATTCAATACCAGTCAAAGACCCATCATTTGATTAATAGCCTTAAATAAGATAAAAATCTAACTTTTCCAGAAGTCACTGGAGTTGACCATAAAAGATTTGTCTTACAGGAATAACAACGTACATGTGACGTGGCAACAATTGGTACACATGCACTGGGCCTACTCGGACCCATTCCCACACCACCTAAACCAATTTACAACGAATTAAAAGAAAAGTAAGAAATGAGCAAATCAAGCAACTTTCCTTGCATTCCTCCTCCTTGATCCCCACTTGGGACTCAGGGCATTTGATCAACCTTGCACACCTCAATCTCGACTCCACTGGTCACTGGAATCAATAACGGAGACAATTTTCGCTCTAAGGAACCTAGAGGAAAGGATGAGGGAGGGGGTTGACGCAAAGGGAGCAGGGACGAGAAAGGAAGCGGCAGCCAGAGGCAGTAAGGTGGTCGCCGAGCAGGGTGAAAACAAAGAGGAAGCAGAGGGCTCCGCAGAAGGTGGTGGAGACCAGATCAAGAATGGTCCACTATCCCGAATTCTCTCTCTTAGTTTTCTTGTTTACCTTTCCCCCTCCTCTACATTGAAAGCTATCTCTCCCCTCCATCTTCATTTATATCTCAAAATTTTACCTTCTTCGATTTAGTTTCCTCTGTTAAATAGAACTTTACTCTTTTTTGTTTTTTTATCAAACCTACAAGAACTTGTGTGGAACTATTTGTCTTGGAAATCTACAATGCAGGGTGTATTATACACTCTTCTTTGTCTATTGATTGATCCACATGCCATGTGTACTAAAGTTGTGAGTGGATCGTCCCAAAGTGCTAATATTTTAAATTGGAAGGATATCATAGTAATAGGCTGGATCACAATGACTACTGGAGGTTAGGAAGTTAGAGGAGAGGAGAGCAGAATGCATGTTCATATTGAGAACCATGTCTAGTTCAAAGGAATAGACTGAGAGCTTTAATGGGAGGGGACACTCATGATACACGTCACAGCTATTTGGAAAGCTGGTCAGAGGCTAGCATCGGATTGATGAAGAGAAATGTAAGGCACCACAAATGGACCAAGTGAACTTTTTACTCTCTTTTATTTTCTTTCTAGTTTTATTTGTAAAACTGGCTAAACCAATGCTGGTACAGATCCAAGTGGGCCCAATTAAATGTGAACCACTCAATTGCAGTGTTGCACCCCAATGTGAAACACTGGGTGTGCACGCTATCATTGTACAAGTATTGTTGTGATATCCATAACAAAACATTGGTATATTTCTTGCAATTCTATTCCTTTTGGCCCATTTTATCATGTTTTCTTTTTTTCTCTCCTCATGTTGTCTATATAAAAAGGAACGACCCTTTCAGCTCATATGTTGCTGCATCATAGCCAAGCCAACCAGCTTAAGCCAACTTACTTGGCTTTTATTTTAAATTGGATTTGGCTGGTGCCTGATAATGCCAAGCCAACCTCAATCTGGATTAGAGTCAGATGGGCTCAGACTGAAGCAATACTAACCAATAGCATTGTAGCCTTAGCCGAACTTTGCAAAAAAAGAAAAAAGAAACAGTGTAATACATATTTCCATATTGGAAGTTCATTGATTGAAAGTATTATACTCTTATGGTGCTTCTGATAGCGTAAGCACAAACCAGAGGTCAACCTACTTAGCATTAGGACATCGATATTTCCGTCAAGGTTTCATGGAAGGGCCCTCCCTTGTTCATTATTTTTCCTAAGCCAAAATTTGGGGCCAAATTCAGAAAGGGTTGACATAACTTAAGGTTAACAGCATGGTTTGTAACAAAATTCAAATACTTCAACCGAAAATGAGTCCATTTTCATGTTTTGAAAATATGGATATCCAATATTCTTCTGTTTAAAATATGATACAAATATGTATAGTGTTTACCCATCTGAAATATCTAAATTTACTACACCTTCCCACTACATACAGGTTACAGTCTATTTCGTATTATATTGTGTAACATCTTCATCAATCAAGCAACTTGTTACATTTTGTATCTTGTTTTCTTAATGTAAAAAGCGGACTGAAGTTAAAGGTCATACCCATTTATTTGACCCGAATCTAAATTCATTTTTATCAAATATGAAAATTGAGTTTGATATTCAGAATAAAATCCATATTGGGATCTATACCAGCTAAAAAGAGAGAGATGCAAACATGGTTGTACTTGCATACACTCCATATTCACTCTGTTTACACCATGTTACTAATCATTGAGGAACTCAGTCAATTCTTCTATGGGGATTACTCAACTTCCACCCATGATCTATAGCCTAACTTATTTTGCTCGGCATGGGCTCGAATGATCCGGCTAGGAGAATGTTTTCAATTTGGCTCTTTGGATGTATGTTCATTAAAGTTCACTACAATTTTCTAAGATCTTTGCCAATACTACACATAACCTAAAGGCTAATTAGACTTTTAAGCTCTCTTGCATAATTAAGCACCAAGATGGCAATGTCACCCAACACCAAACCCAAACGAAACGAAGCAGGTTAGAATAGGGTTTCATGGGGTTTGGGTCATAATTGACCGAGCTAGGGTTGGAAGTGGGACGTGCCATGTCGTTCCAACCTCAGCCCAAACACGGCCTAACGTGTTGTATGGACTTAGAACTAAAAACCCATATACCAGACCATTGGATACTAGGTTAACCTACGTGTTGTCGTGGGCCAGCCCATTCATGCCTCAATTCATTCCTGCTTGAATCAACCCGGCTTATTCATGCCTGATATCAGCCTCTACTTTCTGTCTAATTTGAGCCTCTTACTTGTTTACATGTACTAGTATAATTCACTAGAATTAATCCAAAACCTAAATAGCATAATACCTAATAAGCTAAAAAGAGAATAAACTAAATAACATAAAATTGAATGGATACAAATAATAACACAACATGTGACAAGCTAAAAAGTATTATTTAACTTGTGAGTAGTGACTCCAATTGGACCCCATCCATGCCCTATATAGGTGGTGTCATGGACCATGCCATGGGCGGGTAGAGGCAAGTTCAAGCATGGCCCGAAATAAATTTGGGGGAAATTTGTGCAGGCACGGCCCATGGTATTCTTTTCAACATCCATGCACCAACAAAAATTATTGACGGCCCCTTGAGCTGCCCAGGCCCCATTCCAATCCTAGACCAAGCCAAACTAAGCGGTTAAGGGGTTAGTTTGAGTCTAGTCCTTCAACCTATTTTAACTCGAATTTGAATTGTTTTACATATGCATACTAAAACTCATTCTTTCGTGATTTGCCTGTTTGGAAGCCAAAAATCTAATTGGATGTGGCAAATACAAGTGGTGTGACCTTGAACCCAACCTAAAGTTTAGCGGGTCCAAGTAAGTGGGTAAAGTTCATAAACGGATCAACCCAAATGACATGTTTAATAAACGTTTCAGTTTGTGTATTAGCCATTGACCTGCTTGACCCGAAGTGACCCATTTAAATATATTTTTTTTTACTTGTAGCAAAGCACTGTAGTGCCATGTGATTAGATTATTTGATTATTTTGGGAGCTTGATTCTGTTTCAACCAAAATCTAGGTTTAATTAAATATATTATTGGTAGCATCGGGTCAAGTCGTGTATGAGCCATTGGCCCGCTTGACATGAAACGACCCATTTAAATATATTGTTTATTGCTTTTTACTTGTAGCAAAACACTGCCATGTGTCAAGTTATTCAATTTTGTTTGGGAGCTTGATTTTGTTTTAACCTAAATCTAGGTTTAAATAAAGATTTAAGAAATTATTGGTCACATCACAAAAAGTATTTCGTCTACTTGGTTAGCCAGCACAAAGTTTGTCTGCTTATAACTAGGTATCAGTTTGAGTAATGACCTTAGCAATATTTACAATAAATTTTTTTAATAAAAAATGAACCCAACTCATTGATGAACGGCTTAGGTGGGCCAGTTACAGGTAAGCTGAATTGCAGGAGGTCAAGTTCAGGTCAGTTAATTGGGTCGAATAACAAATGACCCGACCAATTCGCCACCCCTGCTGGCTAGTAAAGTAAATCAGCATCCCTATATTGGACTGACCACTTAGAATCCCATTTGGACCTCAAGCACAAAGATTTAGGCGCACCAATGTTTTCAACAAAGCACGAGCCAGTGTTGCGCTAAAGCAATTCCAAAATTAGAGATATGAGAAACCCGTGAAATGTTTGGGAACACATTCAATTTTCATACAAGATTTAATAATATCAAAAGCTATGAAAACATAAACTAATTGAATACCTTAGAGACAAAACATATGCAATGTCAAAGATATATATAGGGGAAAAAGGTGTGTATCAGTTATGCCATGCATAAGTGCCCAATGATATGCTTGGAAATCTTAGTCAAAGCTCAGATGCAAAAAAAAAATCCTGTGATATTCAACAAATGGAGGAATGAGAAATAGCACCAGTACAAAGCGCCCGAAAGTTTTCAGCAGTCTTTGGAACAACATCAGAATAGAGCTGTAAAGTAAGTGAAGAGATATTAGAAAAGATCAAATCTTTCCATCAGATTAGCAACAAAAAGAACAAAGAATGGAACCAAGTAAAAAAATACAGAAGCAAATTTATCATAGCAAATATTATTTGATACCTGAATCACCAATTTCTCGGTAGGATCCCCATCAATTGATATGTCCAAAAACACAAGGGGGTTCTTCTTGTTAGCCATATTCGTATTCTCAAATATGCTGCAGCAGATCCAACAAAATATGTTATTGCCTCGAAAATGTGATCAAGCTGATACAATTTCTAGTATGCTTTGGCATACATATATAACCACCAATAAAAAAATTAAAAAATTAAAAATATGGAACTTGTCAGTAAAAAGAAGGATTAGTTGCCAGTTACAGCAGAACAGGAAGCATGTGAAATTATGTTGACTATCATTGCCCTTAATTGCTCACATAACTCGCAAGGAGAACTGATAGCAAACTAAATTACACAATAAAGGAACAAGAAAGAGTCAAACTAAACACTAAAGGAGACAGAGTTATACAAACTTATAGTCTCAACTTCATGTAACAAAGGAAGGAGATGACAAAAATCCCAACCCAAATGGCAAATGCAGATATGAGGAACACAGGCTTGTGAACTGCTAGCAGCCAAAGACAACAAGTGGGAAACCCCAAAGGAATGACAGGAGGGAAGTTAAGTTCTCCAGCCATAAGACAGTCTTAAGCTAAAATCAATGAGATATGATGTTTATTTATATATAATGAAATAAAGAAGTATTGACTCTGAAAACCATGCCGTACATGACAGATCTGAGATGATGCAGCAAGGAAGACTAAATAATTAGCAGCTTCACTGTAAAAAACATGGATCCTATGATATGGGCAATTTAATAGGCAAGACCTGTGAGGCTAGGACCTTCAATTTGAAACAAAATTCATATGTAATGTCCAGTTGATCACATTGGTTAACCGTCAGCTTGAAACAAAATTCATCTGTAATGTCCAGTTGATCACATTGATTTTATTGATCAAGAAAAACTCTAGAAGGCAAGTAAAATGTAAAATAAATGTTCATATATGTCTATCAAAAGTTTCTGGAAGCCAATATGTAATAGCCGGTACATAATAATCTCAGTTTAACAATCATAATCACCAAATTAGTAAACATAATATATTAATTAGTCATCCACCTTCGTCTTAGAAATTAATAAGTAAGATTTTTTTCCCCAAGTGTTATATGTGTTGACACATGTATTATGGTTTTGTATATATGGCATGAGTACACTACTAACACTAGAGTATATGAATGCATATGTATACTAAATATTTCAAGTAGTATTTTTGTAGGAAATCAAGAGAATACACATTTATAAATTTTTACTCTTCATAGTTAGTGGAGGGAGTAGGTGAGAGTGATCAAGGGCTTGAAATCTCTTGATTTAGGAGATAGCTTTTGGATGGAGAGGATTTCTCAGGATAAACTTGTAAATAGAGTGCAAGTGGGGTCTAGATCTACTCCCATCAGCCCAACCCTTATTCCCTCATCTTCTCCCCCAAACTCCATGGTAAAAACCCTAGAATTTCACCTCTCCTCCTTACAGTAGAAACCCCCCCAACCTCTCTCCTCTTTTTCTCTCCCTTTCCCTCTTCCTTCTCCTTTCTCTCTCTCCCTCTTCTTCTTCTTCAAAAAAAAGGGGGGCGGACTGTTCCCAGGCCGGCCAGCTCAGGCCAGGCGCGCCCAGGCTGGCAGCGCACCACAAAGAGGGACGGTCGCGCAAGGGGAGGGGGAGCCAAGGGACGGCTAAATCCAGTTTGAGGAGGTGTTTTGCATCAAAATCTTAACTTTTAGGGTTCAAAATTCTCCTTGAAGAAGGCAATTTCTGACTAAAATTTTCAGAGAAATAAATCCATTCAAAAATAATGTTTGGTTCTTATACTTTGATAATCTTAGTACTAGAGTGTAATTCACATGTTTTCTTGCATAGGTGGTTGTTCAGGCACGCAAGAAGTGAGATCTAATCATAGACAACCCTTGAAGAAGGTCAATAAACTAAAAACTCTTGTAGTAAGTTACGATTTATTTTAGTAAGTAATAAAATGTGAATTATGAAGATTTATCCACTATGTTTATTAAGTTATTATAAAAGACCAATCATTAGTGTGGGTTATACAATCATAACATGTATGGTTGCACGTTTTAGGGGGTCGTTAAAATAATTGAATGCGAGTATTTAGTATGTGTTGCTTCTAAGAGTCTAGATAAGCGAAATTCTCAACAAAGCTCTAATAGTAAATATTTCTAATTAGTGAACTCATTTATAGGAGTGGACTAAGTGAATAGAAAAGTTAAAGCTATGAATTGGGTTACGGATAGAGAGAATATAGTTATACATTCTGTGTATGTATATTGTTTGTATGGGAGTGCATTTATATGTATTGTTTTTACGTGAATGATGTATATATATCGTTTGCACAGGATTGTATTATTATCCCTATGGAATTGTTAGAGATCATTGGATGTGTGATCGCTTTCGTGCGATATTGTTACCGGCGGTGTGGATGTCTTGTTCGCACGAGATTATTCATCTTATGATTATCGATCATTCTTGCATTGAAGGAAGGGGTCGGCGAAAGCCGGTAGGAGGGGAAAGACTGTAGAAAAGATTTTATTCTTGTTTCATTGAAGGAAGGGGCCAGCAGGAGCGGTAGGAGGAAGAAGATTTTTTTCATTGAAAAAAGAGGCCGGCAGCCAGTAGGAGGGGGAAGACGATGTAAAAAGGATTATATTCTTGCTTGAAGGAAGGGGCCGGCGAGAGCCAATAGGAGGACGGTGTTCAATGTCGATGCTTTCATTTAGGGATAAAACAACAAAAACTTGTCATTGGCACGATATTAATAGTGGTACATGTGCTAAGTGTATATATAAGTCTAAGGTGTGATATATCTATGCTTTCATTTAGGGATATAACAACAAAACTTGTTATTGGCGTGATATTAATAGTAGTACATGTGCTATGTGTATATATAAGACTAGGGTGTGATATATATATGCTTTCATCTAGGGATATAATGACAAAACTTGTTGACATGACATTAGTAAAAAGTACATGTGTTATGTCTATACATATATAAGTTTAAAGTGTTATATATATATGACCAATGTAGAAGATTGTACCAAGATAAATAAAGTGTAGTAAGCAAAATATTCAATATTTTCAAATCATGAAAAAACTTCTACCATGCTAGATACAACCCTACAAGTAAATGCTAGAATTTTCCTTCAAGTTAATCTATTTGTAACCTATTACAACATTTGTGCAAATTTCTAGAACTAAACTAAACTAGAAAAATCGAATTTATAATTGGTTTACTCACTGAGCTGTCAAGCTCACTCTATTCCTTGACAACAATGTTTCAGGTCTTGCCAAGGGTAAGAGACCGGCGTAAGATGGGGTGGTATTTTGTGTGAAAGGAGTTTGGAGCGATGGCATCACAAACATTTCTACTACATTTCGCTTTGTCTTTTCTTTTAGCTTTCCTACTCATTTTGGAGCTCTTATGTATATAAGTAGATGGAAATCATGTTTATATGTTTATCTTTTAAATATGGCACAACGCTAAGTGATGGGAACTCATGAAATGTGGTTTGCCCCTTTTGTGTAAGAAAGTATTATGTTAGCTTAACTTGGTGGACTCTCATGGATTATCTTATTAGAGTTATATATTCTTGTTGGGCATGCTATATTGGAGATGGTACAATGAAAATCAAGAGTTTATCTTGTATTGGTGGAATTATTCATTATTTAATATGTGGGTGTTTGTTTGGTTGATATATATAGGGTTACTGTACCTCAGCCGACAGCTGAGAGAGTTTCTCAGCCGGCATGACGTGACTTCATATTAGCCACAGAGAAGTCAAAATTTAGGCGGTAAAAGAAGACCCTCAACCACTTTTCGTTGCCCAATGACTAAAATACCCTTAGTTTCACTTTTAACCTGGCTACAACTGTTCCTCCACTAAAAAATACAGATCTGAAAATTTTGAATTTTTTCAAACAAAAAAATTACATTAAATTTTAGAAAAATAAATTATTTTAAAAGAATGCAACCATGGTCACATTAATGTTTAAGTTTTTTTTTTGAAAGATGTTTTAATCACAATAAAATCAATTACTACGACTTGAAACAGTTTATTTTATTTTATTTTATTGTTTTTTAAAACTGCAATCGAAGTCGCAGTTTCTGAAAACAAAAATTTTGGATTTAAATTTTTTAATATCATTTTCACTTTTTGATTTATTTTTATTTTACATTGTGACCTTTGGTCGCATTACAGCCTTTTTTTTTATTTTTTCGAATAGGGTCGCAGTATTTTTTTGACCTTGCTAAGCTAAATAGGATACTGCGACCGTGGTCGCAGTCTTATTAAATAAGAGTCGCAGTCAATTGAAGCAGTGACAATAATCTCGTAAGTTAATTAATTAAGATGATTAGAAGATTGATTAGAAGATTGCGACTTTGGTCGCAGTCTTATGTAACAACAGTCTCTTTGAGAATGTTTTGTTTGATAACAAACAATGCGACCTTCGTCATAATATTTTTTATTAAATAATCTAAATAGAATACTGCGACCATGGTCGCATTCTTATGAAACAAGAGACATAGTCAATTGAAACAGTGAACAAGGTCTCAAAAGTTAATTAATTAGGATGGTTAGAACACTGCGACCGAAGACTGCGACATTGGTCGCAGTCTTATGTGATAGCAGTCTTTTTGAAAAGTTTTGTTTGATAACACTGCGACCTTGGTCGCAATATTTTATAACTTATATTTTATTTTTGCGACCAAGGTCGCAGTCTTTTTATTAATAAATTTTAATTGGACTGCGACCTTGGTCGCATTCATAATAATAAATTGTCAGATAAAATTGAATTCTGTGATCATAGTCGCAGTATGAAATTTCATCTTCAAACCATTTGTTTTACAAGACAACGACCAAGATCTGACAGCGTGAGGAGACACAGAGAGATAGACATATAAAAGGGAAGAAAAAATAATAATAAAGAATGTAAAACTAATACATCATTCCAAGAAAAGACAAATAATAGGGGCTTTTAGTAATTTCAATTATTTTCAAAAGCGGGACGTCATTTTAGATTGTCGAATTATGTGACTCCTAATGTGCCACGTCACCGCAGGCTGAGAGGGACTCTCAGCTGTCGGCTGATATACATATTTCTGTGTATGTGTGTGTGTGTGTGTATATATATATATATATAGATATATTGTGAATGTTGTTAAGATTGAGGGTAAGCTTTGAAGGCTCTTGATTATGTATATTGTATTCGGTCAAGTGACAAGTTTAAAGGGAAATGCTACTAAAAGTTTGAACGATCATTTGATGAATGAATTATCATATATTTTATTTATGAAGGAAAAAAAGATTTTGCTTTGTTGTTAAGGGTTTGTTGAAGAAATTGTGTAGTTAAATCTAGGACTGTTACACAATACATATGAAAGCATGAGATGTGTGAATTGTCCCTTCTAAAAGTTTCTGGAAGACAATACAGATAAACGTTCACAGTTCTTTTGCTTTAGCCATTACCGTTAATTGCCCCTTCTAAAAGATCATTCCTTCTGTACAAATTGTTTCCTATTGTTAAGTAGCAATGAAGAAAATAAAGGAAAAAAATAGGGATAAAACTCTAAACAAAAGAATTCTTATCCCCAAACCACCAAAAGTGTTGAGAGAAGGAAAATCTTATTGACACCGCTCAAATTCCACACGGTCTTGCTCCAAGTTCTTTTGATCTTACACAAGCCTCACTAGAACCTTGATTGATTATCATTCCATTCGTATGAATGTCCACTGCTCGAATTTTACCAAACAATTGCTTTTTCTTCCATTTTTTTACAATTTTCTTATGTTCCAAGCAAAGAAAACGAGCCATTTTTTTCACCCTTTTTCCTTTATCTCTCTTTTTTCCGTCTCTTTTCTTCCTATTCTCTTTGTTTTCACTCCTTACATATTCCTCCAATCAAACACAACCTTGACCTTTCCCAGAGATAAAATAAAATAACAATTGCCTTAAAGCAAAAAGTATGCATTTATAACGGCCTTAGAAGCATCTTATCTAAAGCACGTTGATAATATAGTATCGCTATTGCATGGCATTGAGAAAGACAAAACACTTCTTCCATGCTTTTATGTAAAGCATATCAACGTAAAGAATAATGCGAGCAGAAAGTTCCAAAATTCTTAAATTATAAATAAATCACCTTATTTATGCTCCAAATGTCAGAATTGAACCCAGACTTTGAAAGGGAACATTCCAATAGCACGAATTTTCTAATGAACAAATCTCTAATAAGTCAGTAACTGTAATCAATAGAAAGATGAGGGATGAGATAGATTTCAACAAGAATAAACAAACAACTGCATTGGTTACCCCAAGAATAAAATTTAGGAGTGTTATGATGAATTCAATCTTTAACACAACCAGGGCGTACGATTTTAGGTCTACAATTCTAAATTTTGAGGATTACGGACTTAGTCACGATAAAGAAAACAAGGAAAAACTGCAACTTTAATGCGAACAAATGCAAATTCGTCCGAGAAGACAAAAATACGAAGGAAAAGAGATGCGAAGGGAACTCGATCACTGACCTGGACTGTTCGATGCACGAGACGAGAATGTAGTTTGACCATAAAAATTAAACGAGAGAGAAGAGAGAAGACGAGAAAGAATCAACTCACCTGCCCAAGCGGGGGTTTAGGGTTTTTGAGATCGAGAGGCTCAGCTTTGCCCCAAACTGGGGTTCTAGGGTTTTGAGACAGCGAGAAGGAGAAAGATTGGATCTTTCACTTCGGTGGGCCTCAGATCAGAACTGACTCAACCGTGGATCTGGATGCTTTCCTCTCCAAGGCTCACGTCGCGGGAAAATTATGTCCTACCCCTCCAATTTTTAACTTTTTATTTAACGCTTCCCTCAACCGCCATTTTGTAAAACCCCCAAAAAAAACAAATTCCTTTTTATTTTTTATTATTTCCATCGGATCTCAAAGTGGGGCCCCCAAAAAAACAAATTCCTTTTTATTTTTTATTATTTCCACCGGATCTCAAAGTGGGGCCCCCAAAAAAACAAATTCCTTTTTTATTTTTTATTATTTCAATCGGATCCAAGAGTGCCCCCTCCCCCCCCCCCCCCAAATTCTTTTTTTATTTTTTATTGTTTCCGCTGGACCCCAAAGTCCCATGCGTTAAATTTTTTTTATTATTATTTTCACCAGATCTCAAAATGGCCCTACTTCCGTCTCTTTCATTGCTTTGCATGAAAGACGAGCTTAAAATAATTTCAGGTGTGCTTGGATTCATGCAAGCAGGAGGAAAGTAAAAAATGAAAAACTTCATCTTTTTTTTTGTTCTGAACTGGAAATGAGAATAGGAAAACCCTTTCTCCTTTTCTCTTTTTTTTTAATTCCTTTTTATTTTTTATTTCTTCCACTGGATCCCAAAGTGCCCCCCAACCCCCACTCCCCGGCGTTTTTTTTTTATTATTATTTTCACCAGATCCCAAAATGGCCCTACTTACGTCTCTTCCATTGCTTTGCATGAAAGACGAGCTTAAAATAATTTCAGGTGTGCTTGGATTCATGCAAGTAGGAGGAAAATAAAAAATGAAAAATTTCATCTTTTTTTGTTCTGAACCGGAAATGAGAATAGGAAAATCCTTTCTCCTTTTCTCTTTTTTTTACACCTCTCTTTTATATTGCTATTTACTCACTTTAAGGATGCTACAATTAATTTTTTGGTTATGTAAATCTCACTTGTAATAAATTATAACTTGATACATTAAATTTGGTAGGCGAGGAGGGAGGGGGAGGGGAGAGAGAGGAGGAGGAGGGGGAGTGGGGGGAGGCTGGGGATGGGAGGGGAGGGGGAGGGAGGCTGGGGTTGGGAGGGGGTCGCCGAGGAGGGAGGCGGCCGAGGAGGGGGGGAGGAGGAAGAAGAAGAGGGTAATTTGGGTGTTTTTTGATTTTTTTTTTCCCTTCATCACATTTGTGAGTGCCTTAATAACTGGGGTGCCTTCATAATTTTTTTGGGTGGAAATATTCGCTTCTAAACCTGTTTAAACAAGTTTTAACTAATGTATTCAAGTGGGTTAATGGATTGGGCTAACAAAGGTAGGCCAATAACTTGGCATCAGAGATTTGACTTGCAAAACATGGACGATTGACCTCAGAGGAGGTCGGGTCCACATCATGATCTAAAACCATATGACAGTCTAGTTAGCCTCGTCCGAAGTGAATTCTTTAAAGAATGAATAAGGAATTCCCCTAAAGAATGAATAAGGACATGTGTGTCACATATATGTCGAATAGGGCATTGTGAGAGCACTTCCACCGCTGTGTCCCGACAAAAAGCGGGATTTTTTAGCTAAAAATCAATTTGAACGGGCTTGATACTGGGCTCCTCGTGACTGAGCTTGCGATCAGGCAGTGCGGAGATGCCACTGATACTGATGAGGGTGATTCTGCATGAATTTGTATAGGCTCCATCGCATTGCTCGAAAAAAAAAATGAGTACGGTGAAAGTGCTCTAAAAGTGTTTATAGCTCTGTCAGAGAGTAACAGTGGTCACTTGGTCAGTCAGATTTGCTGAGGGCAAAATGTGTCGCAGAGAGGGATCTTCAATCCTTCTGACATTCCAAGTTATAGACAAATGAAGATAGGGAAATATCTTTTTTTAATGCCCTTATTCTTTCTTTCAATCGGAGATGCTATACGGTAATCAAAGGTTTAAAAAAAGAAATCATGTACCACATGATTCACGACGCCGGATCAGCTGAGGCTGTTTGGATTTCGAGGAAGTGGGCGGAAGTGAAGAAGTGAATAATTGTTATTTCTCATTTTCACTGCCCATCCAAATACTGAAAAAGAAAAATGAGAAAACTATTTTTTCTTCTCTCTTTTTCCTTTTACACAACCATTTCCTCACTTCAAGGTGTTACGGTAATTCTGTGTTCATGTAAATCTCATTTGTAATAAATTGTAACTCAAAACAATTAATTTTGTGATCATTTAAATCTCTTTTGTATTCTAATTACAGTCCAATTTTTTCATAATTAATTTTTATTTTAATATTATTTTACGGTCAATTTATGATCAATTTTTTCACTTTCAGTTCTACATTACTAACAAAACATTAAAAAACACAATATACTTTTTCATTTTTACTTCCCAATACTAACCAAACACCGAAAAATATATACACAAATTCTCATTTTTTTCAAAGAAAAAAACCTACTTCACACTTCCTCACTTCCGCCCACTTCCTCGAAACCAAGCAGCCGTTGTTTCAAAGAGACTTGCGAAAGCTTTACAGCTTGCAAAACTGAAAAAATAATGACGAGGTGGTAGTCCCCGTCATACAGTGTCTTCCTAGCCTGCCGAGAAAGTAGGCCCAACTATTGACTCCTTCGCTGGAAGTTTCTATCAGTTTTGAGTTGTATGGGTTTTCTGGTTGTATCAGTTTTGGGTTGTTCGGGCTTTCCAACCTGGGCCCAAAACTGCCTCAAAAAAGCCCTCTAATTATTTTGATAAAGGTTGATGGGAAATATCCTTAAGGGTTACAAACTCACCTCTCAGACGGGTCTAAGGCCCTGTTTGTTAGAGAGTTTTTTTTTTTTTTTTTGGGTGAAAAACAGCGATAGGGCCCACCCATTCACTTTCCGATGAAAAATGGAGTGATGGGGCCCATCCACAGTAGATTTATCCTATTTTCGCAGTATACGGAAGGAAAATGTTTTGCCTTTGGAATGTCAGTGTTTGCCGGGCCCCCTGACATTTTTTTTTGCCTTCTCGATTTGGCCATCCAAACACTCTTAGTGAAAAAGTTCACGGGATCCATTGTCGGGCCAAAAATATAATTTCTGAGTGAAAATTTCTCAAATGAAGACCGTAAGATTACCATTAGAAGTTTGTTATGATATCACTCATTCACCAATCAAGCGCAACATAAAGATCTACTTGGATGCATGTTACGTTCTGTGAATTTATGATACTCTGTAACTTGAACTCAAGATTTGGCTCAGAGTATAGATTCAAATATCATAATATTTGGTAGAGTAATGATTTTATAAATTGTAATTTTATTTGCCAAATATTGTTCTTTTTTCGATATATAACAAATACCAGGATATTGTCGCGGTATTCATTGTTATCTAAATAAAGCCTAAACTTATAACTCTGGTCCTCAAAATTGCATACTTTTTTGACAGAGATTCTACCACCATCCGTACACTGATTTCTTGTTTTCCTTCCTATCATAGTTTCTGAATAGGAACTCAAACCTAAGACTTCTAATAATTAAGCGGTTATTTGTTTACCAAAAGAAATCTGGAGGTTCCTGAAGTGACCCATCTTCAAGATGTTTAGTCTTTTATTTCACTCAGAAGAAATTTGAAAGATGCTGAAGGGACTGCTGATAAAATTTTATGCCACATAAAATTACTTCAGAAATTGTATCGAAGACAAAATAGATCAAAAGATGCATAAAAAGTGAGGGTTTTTTTTTTTTTTGGACAAAAAAAGAGAGTGAGGAATCCTACTTTTATCTATTATAAAGTGTTAGAAACTTAGAATTAACTAAGTGAGTTTTAGAGAAATTTGAATTGAATTTTAAGGGGGACCCGCTGCTCGGAATGCCCGAAAAATGGTTGGAATGTGTTCTCCTTCCATTGAAGATGAATGTGATATATTCACATGTTCAATTCTATTTCCGAATGAATGAAATGTTCAAGTCGGAAGTTAGCTTAGAATAAGAGCTAAATTGGATAAAAAAGAGTAAAAACTTTTTAGTCTAATATTAAAAGTGGTATGTTAATGGATGTCTGTTCGGCGAACGGACATGTCTATTCGGGACAGTTGCGCCCGTTCCGACTGAATGGATGTGTCTATTCGTGGATAACTTGTTTCGGTCGAATGGATGTGTCTAGTCGGTGAACGGATGTGTCTGTTTGGAAAGGTTGCGCCCTTTCCAACCGAACAGATGTATCTGCTTAGAAGGATTGCATCTTTTACAACCGAAAGGTTTCCTCCGATTCCTATATAAAGGTTAAAATACCACTACAGAGAAAGGACCAAAAAACACCTTGGAATTCATTTTCTTTCCTCTCCTCTCTGAATATAAAGCATGTGCAGACAAAAATTCTCTTTAAAATTTTTATAGTTCTTTGGTCTGTTTCAACTTCCAGTCAAGCAGAAGGTACAGGTAAATTTTGGTTCGATTGTACGTGATTTTGCAAAGTGTTGCATATAATACGTGAAGTAGTGTTATACCTTGGAGACCAGCGTTCATTATCTCATATGCACTGTACTGGAAGACGTAATTGTCTTAAGAAGATTCGCTTTACGCGTACCTCACTTCAAAATTCAGTTTTTATTCTGTTACTCTGTCCGTTTATACTAACGTTCAGTTTTACATGAATATTATTAATAAATATTTATCTTGTATGAATATTGATTGTGGAGTTATTGAATTCCAATATATTCTCTGTTTATTTGAAGTAATATTCTTATTACAGGGATTATGATTATTGCTAGGTAAATTATTGTTGAATTATTTATCTTGCTGATTTATTACTAATACGAGACTGACTAAATACCAGTTTAATCGATGTCTAAGGAAGGGATTTGAAAGGTGGTTCTGTAATTAAGAAACGCTCATTGAACGGATAACATCCCACCTGATTTTCACCGTCCTGGCCGATTGGATCGATTGGTCTTGATCTCTTGATTGGTTGTCAGGAACTAACAATTTTAAACAATTATTATATTGAAGTTGCTAACTTCTTCTCTGCTTGAATTGTTGAAAATGGCTGACACTAATCAAGAGAGTACCAGTGGGGCACTAAATGTGTCAAATCAGGCTGTGATGTCTGCTTCCCTTCCTATCCTGAAGGTGGAGAATATAAATAAAATGGATTTAGTAAGTTGTGTGCTAACTTTGGTATAAACTACCAAATTCATAGCATTATACACTATTCAACGGAATGAGATTGCTGAAAGAAAGAACAGAACTTTAAAAGAGATAATCAATTTCAAGCTCGTAAGCTCTGAATCACGGCAGAACTTATGGGGGGAGGTCCTATGAACTGTAAATTAGAGTATCCATAAGAAACTTGATCTTATTCCATTTGAATTGTGGCACGAAAGACCTCCTTTCTATTATTACCTCAAAATGTCGGGGTACCTTGTAAAGTTACCAGTGCCACTACCTAAAAGTACTAAGTTGAGATCTAAAATGGTGGACTATATTTTGATGCCTTGAAGAGCAACGCCTACAGTTTTCTAGTATACAGATTAGAAATACTGGATATTCATGTAAATATGATTATTGAATCAAGAGATATTGTATTCTTTGAAGATATCTTTTCGTACAAACGTGAAGAAACAAGACTTCTGAAAAAAGAACACATGAAACAATGTTTAGGGACGCATGACCCAGTGAACTAAAAGTTATAGCAAAAGTTGAACCAAGAAGGAGTAAGAGATCGAGAATCTCTAAAAATTCTTTGGTCCAAACTTCATAGCACATGCAATTGAAAGCGTGCCTCAAACATTTAAGGAGGCTACGTCTACCCCAGAAGCACAAATGTGGAAAGAAGCTGAAACAGGCTCCTAGACAGTAGCATGAGAAGGTGGGTAGTGTCATGATCGAGAATGAATTCACTATCAATAAATGTGACAAGTATGTTTATATCAAAACAGTTGAAATGCATATATCTCTGTATGTCTCTATGTAGAACTACATGTTGATACTCGAAAATAATATTGAAGTTATTAAATCCACTAAAAGGATGTTATCCAACTACTTTGATATGAAGAATCTGGAGTTGCTGATGTAATTTAGGAATTAAAATCAAAAGAATACTAGATGAAATCAGTCTATCTCAATCTCATTATGTGAATAAGATAATAGAAAGATTCAAAAAACATGGGATAAAAGAGATGCGAATTCTTTTCTCCCACACATCCACCTTCGCAAAAATACAAGAAATGAAACACGAAAGTTAGAGCATTTTTAAATTATTGAAAGTTAAACGTATTTAATAAATTTCACTAGACCCAATATTGCTTATGTTGTAAATAAGTTAAGCAGATACGCTTGATAATCATTGGACTACTCTAGTACGAGTAGTAGGCTACGTATCTAATACCAAAGAATATGCCTTGAGATATGTAAAGTATCCACATGTACTTGAAGGGTACAATAATGCTAATTGGATTGCAGATTCTGAGGAATCGAATAAATCAGCGGATACGTATTTACTCTTGAAGGCGTAGCGATATCTTGAAAATTTTCCAAACAAACATGCATTTCCCGTTTCATAATGGAATCCGAATTTATAGGCTTAAATAAGGCTAGGAAGAAGCAGAATGGTTTCAAAATTTTTTTTAAAAGATATATCACTATGGCCTAAGCCGGTGCCCGCCATATGTATTCATTGCAATAATCAAGCGGCGATATCTAGGGCACAAAACTTTATATATAACCGTAAGTCTAGACACATTCGTTATAGACATAACACCGTCAAGCAATTACTCTCAAATAAAATTAGCTCTATTGACTTTGTATTGTCAAAAGATAATCTAGCAGATCCGTTCACTAAAGGTTTAAGTGGAGAGCGTATAAAACTGCGCATCAAAGAAAATGAAATTAAAAACCTAACCTTACCGAGTCAGCTTAATGGAAACTTCACTTAGCGACCGGAGATCTTACAAACTAAGCTTAAGAAAAAAACTAGTTATGATTGACTCTGCGAGTAAGCACTTAGGAGCTTGACTCCAATCCATTTTTATAATGCACCAAAGTGCTTTTTACGAGTGGATTTACGATAAGCTAAATGTTTTTACTAATGCCTATATCTTGTTCTCAAAACAAGTGGGGTAGAGTAGATTACTCTTAATAGGATGATCACCCATGTGAGTATAGAGCTGGGTCGACTCTTTGGGAGTCCCTATAGAGGTTGTGATTCCCTAAGGATACTCTCTGAAACTAAAATATGTGCAGGACCAAAATGGACACAATCGAGAACCAAAGTTAATTTTGAAAAATTATTGTGTGAGGTCTATTGACTTGGTTTACATAAATGATTGACAGTTCAAGACTTAGTTCACTGATTGATCAGTAAGTCCGACAAAGTTTTTGCTATAAAATGTTCAAGGCCTAATTCACTTATCCTGATGCAGTTTCTTTTCTAAAGTGTCTTTTACTATAAAGTAAGTCTTATAGTGTGTATGTTTTCTTGAATCTCTATTCATTGTAAGAGATGTTGGAAACTTAGAATTAACCAAGTGAGTTTTTAGAAAAATTTGAGCTGAATTTTAGGCGGAGCCTGCTGCTCGGAATGCGTGGGAGATGGTTGGAATGTATTCTCCATCCATTGGGGATGATGTGGTATATTCACATGTTCAATTTCGTTTCTGAATGAATGAGATATTCAACTCGGAAGTTGGCTTAGAAGAAGAGCTAAATTGGATCAAAAAGAGTGGAAATCTTTAATCCAATATTAAAAATGGTATGCAAACGGACGTGTCTGTTCCGCGAACGGATGTGTCTATTCGGAACGTTTGCGCCTGTTCCGGCTGAATGGATGTATCTACTTGGGAATAACCCGTTTCGGCCAAATGGATGTGTCTATTCAGCGGACAGATATGTCTGTTTGGAAAGGTTTCGCCCATTCTAACCAAACACATGTATGTATTTGGAAGGGTTGCATCCTTTACAACCGAAAGGTTTTCTCCGATTCTTATATAAAGGGTAGAATACCACTACAAAGAAAGAACCAAAAGCAACTCGAAATTCGTTTTCCTTCTTCTCCTCTCTGAATACAAAGTCTGTCCAAACAAAAATTCTGAAGAGAATTTTTGTAGTCTTTTGGTCCGTTTCAACTCCGATCAAGTGGAAGATACGGGTTAACTTTAGTCCTGTTGTACATATTTTTGCAAAGTGTTGCGTAGAACATGTGAATGAGTGTTGTATCTTGATAGACCGGCGTCCATTATCCTGTATGCACCGTAGCGGGGGATGCGACTGTCTTAAGGAGATTTGCTTTACGCGTACCATACTCTTGAATCTCTATCCATTGTGGGGGATTGTTAGAAAAATAAGGAATTTCATGTGAATATTTGAGCTGAATTGAGGCATGATCCGTTACTAGAATCGCACAAATAATGGTTGAAGTGTATTCTCCATTCCATTGGGGATGAACATGGTATATTCACATGTTCAATTCTGTTTCCGAATGAATGAGATATTCTAATCGGAAGTTATCCTAATTCAATAGCTAAAGGGGACTAAAAGAAGTTAATATACTTTAGTCCCACATTAGATATTGTCACGCCCTGCTTCCTAAAATACGCGAAAACAAAGTCGCGACGAGGGTCGGCGATGTATATACGCGAGAAGAATACTCCACTTATACACGCTAAGCTTAAAGTAAGCTGAACAAGCTATATAATCACCGTGATAAATTAACATCACTACAATATGACAAATATCTAACACACATGATATCATATGAAAATAGAAAGGGAATAATGACTGATAGTAATGTATAGAGAATCAAGAAAACTATAGAAACAATAAGAATGAAAAGGAAGAAAATAATACCAGAATAGGTAGAGAGAAACTCTAGCTCCTCGCAACATGTTCATTCTCATCGAACACCTGAATAATAGCATGAAACATCCAGTATCTTAACGTGCAAATTCAGGGTCGTCAGAAAGCGACCTAATGAGTGTTTAAGGGGAAAAAAAGAAGGTGCTCGTGCATATAAACAGTGTGTACATAAAATGATAACATACCCTGGAAGGGGAGACATGAATAAAACATTAATAAGAAAAAGTATGATATAATAAATGTCAATCAACATAGTACAAGTATCATGATGACACGCAATACCTAACTTCAGGAGTAATGAGATCAATCTAGTATACAATCAGGTGTCAGGTGTCTATATATGAGTACAGTCAGGTGAATACAGTCAATTACATTATATAATACAGTTTTTCATTATTAATTATGTCAGTGAACACTAATTCTCACATATAATAGACGCATCCCATACTACGCCTACTATACGTGTCAATTAGGGTACTAAGTTATTAAAACTGATTGGTTAGAGACATTGTCCATGCTTTAGGTGGGCCCTGCACATACCCGAGATCACGACCTCAGATTTCTTGTGCTGAACCAGGCCTTACCGTTAGGTAGTCAATAATAATATGAATAATACGGGATGTCAGTCATCCCCAGAGCCCTGCAGTGAAACCGTAAGTCAGCTGCGCAACCTGTATCCTAGGTCCACCCAAAAGACAGACGCTGTCTCCTCCATCAATTTTCTCAATCTTAGTGTAAGTTGTCTATTTACATTATTATTTAGATCAATCAATATCCATGTTATTTCGATTACTGGGACGATACGGTAACAGTAACAATGTCAATGAATAATGGGTATAGGGAAAAGAATCAAGGAGGGAGAATAATAATACAAACATAATATTAATAATACCAATAATGATAAATAATAATAATTAACCATGTAATAAAATAAATAAATAATAATTAAAATAACCAAACAATAGCAATAATAATAATAATCATAATAAAACACCTATTACTAAGAATAACAATTAATAATAATTAAAAATATTAATAAGTGATAATGGCAATAATAAATAAAGCCAATGTTAATATCTTAAAAATAATTTGGATATCTAATAATAATAACAACTATAAATCAAGTTAATGAATAATAATAATATAATCAGTAAAGTGAAATAAATGCTTAGAAAAATAAATAAAAAATATACAGTTTTAAACTAGAGATATTACAAATATAGTGTGGAAAATATGAGTAGCTTAAAATATGAAAAGTTGGGAACAAAGGGTATACCCTTTGGGTACTTGGAGTTTTCGCGCGCGTTTGGGGGGAAATCATGGCCACACATCGCACGCGCCACCGCGGCCGCCACCCGCCCCATCCTAGCCCATACCCGGGCGTGGGTTATGGGCGTGTGGATGGTTTAACGGTTTGGACAACAACTGTTGCCAACTGCCTGGTCAACAAAATTATAAATAAGTGCTCATTCTGAGTTCTCAAAATACACAGAATCCAAATGAGTTCTTTCTTCTCATTAAGACAGAAATTCCTTCTTCCCATCTTTCTTTTACATTGAAAATTTATCCATGTTAAGACAAATATTCTCTTGAAATTATTTTCGTCCAACTTTGAAATTCAATTAGTGAAGGTGCTGATTAACTAAGGTTCGACTGTACAGTAATTTGATAGTGCTATCCAAATACCGTGAAGAGTGATGTATCTTGAAAGATTAGCATCCAGTAACTCGTAGCGGGGGACGTAGTTATCTTAAGGAGATTCGTTATATGTGTACCTCACTCCATATACTGTATTATTGAACTAACGTTCCTTTTACGGGGAAATATTTATTTATTTAAAAATTACTGAGAATATATTTAACTATATATTGAAACTGACTAATTTCAGTCCAATTGATGTTCAACTAAGGAAGAAAATTAAAAGGTGGTTCTATAATTAAGTAACGTTCTGTTGAACGAAAACCACCCACCTGATATTTATCGACCTGGCCAACTAATTCAGTGACATTGAGTAGTTGTCAGTACTAAAAAAAAGAAACTTATATATATAAATATATATATAGGATTTGCAAAAAAAGAGAGAGCTAAGTTAATGTACGCCACGATCCCGCGGGTACGGATACATTACGGCGATGTATATACGTAGGCCAAAAATACCCTCACATATATACGCTAAGTATCAGTACAGGCAGGAATCAGAGTACGAAAGTATGTGGTGCATTATACATTCCAACATAGGAGTACAATTACAAAGTTATCACAGGATATGACACAATATTATAAGAATATTACATCACCAATAGACGTAAATGTGAGAATACAAAGAGATACAATCATGAATAGTACAAAAGATGCTCACAAGTTACAAAAGAAAACTCGGGAGACGAACAGGGGGGCCTGGAAGGATGGGGCTCCAGACAGTCTGCCGAAGATCCACGCTTTCTCTGCGCATCTCTGATCAGCAACCGGAAGAATGCTCAAGTTGTAAGCTCTGAGATCTGAACATGCAGGTTCAGGGGGATCAAAAACTTCCTAACAAGTGGTGTGGTGAATGCCAAGTGGTGTGCAGGAACAAGCACATGTGTACAATAATCTAAATCAAGGAGCATGTATTGAAAACTGTATCGTGAGCATAGACATACATGAGCAAGTAAGAAGGTAGCAAGTAAAGTAAATATGGTAAAACTCGTTATATAAGCCTAAATTACTGATCCGTGAAGTTGGTACGTCGAAGGAATAATCCAAATAAGGAAATCCATATTATATACACATCATATATACCTCACGTCACTGTAACCTGAGTTCATATAACTTGGGTTGTCTCCTAAACTAAGAAAATAACATAAAAAACAATAAAACTGATAGAACTGATATTACCGAGTACAAGTGAAACTAGTTGTACAAACTCTACTTACGGCTTCATGAGACCAGTACGTCAAAGAATAATCCAAATAAGAAAACCCTCATATATATACCTTGTGCCTCATGTTACTTTAATCTAGTGTATACAACCCAATTACAAAACAGCACGACGAGTTATTAATTAGCACTTTATTATTATTACTCATCCTACCCATACTCCAGGTATGTGTCCTAGCGTCCCAACACACATACATCCATATATGAGTAAGTTTGTAGGCTGTCTAAAAATGACTAACAGACCAGCCATTAAGGAAGCAGAGTCTCAAGCTCTAGACGCGAGGAATCGATGCTCGCGTCTCAGCATTAAGACGCGTTGGCTCTACACCCGCGTCTCAAACTTCAAGGGCGTCGGCCCGAAGCCCGCGTCTCAGCATCAAGGCGCGTCGGCCCGACGCCCGCGCCTCAGCATCCAGACGTGAAGGCCCAAAACCCGCGTCTCAAACTTCAAGGCGCGTTTGGCTCGACGCCCGCGTCTCAAACTTCAAGGCGCGTCGGCCCGAAGCCCGCGTCTCAGCATCAAGGCGCGTCGGCCCGACGCCCGCGCCTCAGCATCCAGACGTGAAGGCCCAAAACCCGCGTCTCAAACTTCAAGGCGCGTTTGGCTCGACGCCCGCGTCTCAAACTTCAAGGCGCGTTTGGCCCAACGCCCGCGTCTCAGTTGCAACTGCCCTGATTGCGGCCAGTCACCGCGCATGTAGCGGGTAGTGGCCCCTCATTCGGGAGCGTTTTCAGGAGGCACCTTCACCCCCTGAGATCCCTATAAATAGCCTTGTTTGCTATGAAGAGGGGATCGGAGTTTTGAAGGGAGAGAGCTTTGAGATAAGATCGAAACTTGGAAAGGTCGAAAATTAAGAAGGTCAAGGCATCATCAAAATCGATCGAATCCAGGCAAGAGGATCATCAAGAGGGAAGCACGACTCTTCAGCGAGCTTACTGAGTACTAGCCGCTCTTCGCCTACCTCCTCTTTGAGAGTTTTGGTAGACGGAGCTGAGTTACTCTTTCTACCGACCGAAGAGAAGACCCCCGACGGTCCAGGACGGTCATCTGGTCAACGGAGAACAAGATTCACTCTCCATCGCCACACGAAGAACCCAGCTTTAAACAAAGGGAAGATTCAGACATCCTCCCTCCCTTGTAACTGGAAAAGAGGGAAGAGTAGTTCTTTTGGTTGTAATCGTTTCGCTTGAATCAAGGAAATCTTTTACAGCTAAAACCACTTTCTCCGACCACCAAATTTTCCGGCCCCTACAAGAGATGGCGACTCCGCTGGGGACTACCTTCGTTACTGACGAGCGCACCGTGGTGCAAGATGACGTTCTCGTAAGGGGAAAATGGTCGAATCCCTCGTCGTCGAGTTCGACCAGGCGAAGTATGAAGAGTTCCTCTCTTCTGGCTCCAAGAGCCCAAAGACCCGCGTCTGCCGCAGGGTCTCAAGTGGACAGCCCCCTGAAGCCCAATCTGAGGCTCTGTCGGGTGCTCCTGCTGCCCACTGTGCCAAGTTTGGTTCACGCGCCGACGCCTCCCAGAAGGCCCGCGTAACCTCAGACTCCTCTGCTGCGATCAACCGCGTCGCGCAGAACACACGCGCCAACGCCTCTCTGAAGGCCCGCGTGGTCCCAGGCACATCTACTGGTGCGATCGACCGTGTCGCACAGAACGCCCGCGTCAGCGTCTCTCGGGAGACCCGCGTGGCAAACACCCCTGGTTCTACAAACCAGGAAGTTGTTGGCTTCTCTCTTCCTCCACGGCGCAATCGGAATGCCGAGCGTCGACAGAGAAGACGCGCGCGTCAACACTCGGTCGGAACCGTTGGTTTTCTGACTGGGGTTGAACGCAGCGTACGATCCGATGCCTTGCCCGCACCTCGTCCAGTGCGAGAGGTCCGTGTTTGGCGACCCAAACGCGAGACTCCCCAAGTTGAACCTTCTGAAGACCAACTTGCCAAACGCCAAAGCGAAGCTTCTGCGTCTTGTCAAACGCAGGAAGCACGCGCCCACAGGCGTGGGGCCCAGCAGCCCACTCTCTCCCAAGTCTCTCTGCTCCAACGCAGCAGACAGCAACGCGAAAGTCGCGTCTCATATCAACAGAGACGCCAGACGCGCGTGACGCAGCCGCGACGCAACAGCCGCGTTTCTGAAACCTGTGTCTAGGCTGAACAGCACATGACTGTCTCCCGTCGTCGACGTTGCGAGACCAGTCTCTTAATCCCCCTCCCACAGATTTGAGGGATTATTTGACAAGGAAAAGGAGTGCCAATCAGACCACTTCTCCATGCTGCTGTCAACAGCTCATCCGGATGCTCTCTGGATGCCATTGCGAGTCAGGCGTGCACCAGCCGTCTTTAATTAGACAGCTGACCCTGATTCCCCGTCAGCCAAAAGAAGACGCTCCCACAGGAGGAGAACCTTCTCAGATGTTGAATACCCGGAGCTTACCGCAAACATGACTAGCAGAAGCAAGGGAAACAACTAATGAACAACTCAGAGGAATCTGACTCTGAGCCAGAGGGGGTGTATCAACACACTCGCACCCGGACAGGGGCCATTCCCCCAATTGACTATAATGCCTTAGCCCGCGGCATTAGAATGGGTGGTTCTCACTCCGCTATAGTGGAGTCGCAGGCTTCAAACTCTTCCGTCGAGAAGGAGGCTTCCGCCTACATGGCCGACACTCTGAGGAGACGACCAGGCGTTTAGAACAGACGCAGAAGCACCAGATGGATATAATCGCCTCTCAACAGAGATCCATTGACTCCCTCAAGCATATGCTTGAGAAATTGCTTGAAGAAAGAGCGAGATCTCCTCCTAGACGACCGAAGGGGAAAGGGAGAAAGGGAGGAAGCCCACCCTCCGAATCTTCTGACGAGACACGACGATCTACCTCGGATGTGTCCAAGCCCTCGTCGCAGGCAAGAAGTGACCAGACCCGGGAAAGGCTCATGATAAAAGAATGAGTCAACTGGAGCAGCGCCTCGAGGCCCTTGCCAACCGTAAAGGCCTCCAAGAAGCTGGAGTAGTCCGGCCCTATCCGGCCGAGTGGGACTTAGTCCCGTACCCTCCTAAGTTCAAGGCTCCAACTCTCCAAGCATTTGACGGGAAGGGGTCACCCAACCAGCACATCTACTACTTCAAATCCCAGACCGGGAATGTGGTAGATAACGATGCCATCCTGGCGCGACTGTTCATCGGCACCCTGAAAGGGTTGGCCTTTGAATGGTTCATGAAGCTCCCAGAAGGTTCAATCAAGAACTGGGGCGACTTGGAGAAGTTGTTTCTGACACGCTTCTTCGAAGATGATTCGGAGGTCACAATGCCTACCCTTTTAGCTACAAAACAGCGAAAGGGAGAGTCCGTCAAGTCTTTCGTAGAAAGATTTCGGAACATGGCACTCCGATGTCCAAGCGGCATGACCCAGGCCACCCTGGTGGAAACATGTCGCCATAATCTCCAAACCTCACTCCTTGCTCAAATAGGAGTTGCTGAAAGCCGCACCTGGAAACAATTAGTCCAGCAAGGTGAACAGGCTGAGGAGATTGTCGCCCGCGTCAGAGCGGAAGAAGGCAAGCCCAGGCCAGAGAGGTCGACAAGGCGTGCACCAGACACCTCCCTCCAGACGAAGCGGAAGGATAATTTGGCGACGGAGACCAAATCTCCCACCAAACCTCAAACAGGCAGGGCAAGTGGCTCTTCAAGCCAGCCACGCCCCCAACAAGCAGTATTCCTTCAAGGAGGAACACGTCGATTCGCTCTTCAAGCTACTCAACAAGAGCAATCGACTGAAGCTCCCTGAAATTAGGCGCCCGGAGGAAGTCGGCAAGACCGACAATCCCACCTACTGCTTATACCACAGGATGCTCGGTCATCCTACCAAAAGCTGCTACGTCTTTAAGGACATCCTTCAAGCTCTGATTGACGCGGAGGTATTAAAACTCCGACCGGAGCAGAAGAAGATGACGGCCAACATGACGTCGATTCTCCAGTTTGGGACACGACCCCCGACACCCGTGGGGGTGATCTCTGTCCCGAAAGGAGAACTGAGGGTGGTCAACACAGACCCTCATCAGCAGCAGGAGAAAGGCTTGGTACCCGTCCCTACACCTCGAGGGGAAATCATGTGGGTCCACCCTGACCTCGTCGACGAGCAGCAATGGACGACTGTGACCAACAGGAAGTCCAAAGGCAAAGGGAAGGCTTCATCTTGCCATGTGATATGCGCCTCCTCTCGAGAAGCGGACACTGATGTTCCCTCGCTGACTGACTCAGAAGAGGAAACAATAGTCCTGGCCGCAGAGCCCAGCCAACCTACGGCAGGGACCCGTTCAGGACAGGCATACTTGAAGCAGTACGGCGAGACAGCAGCGGCTTCTCCGCAACCAGCCGTGGAACCAGCCAAGCCCTCCTCTAAACAGCCTGGGGAGAAACAGAAAGAAACTCGGTTTTCTCGAGTTCTTGCGAAAGGTGTAACGGAAGGATCCTCGACACCTTACCGCTTCGACGTCTTGGCTCAACTAGCCAACATCCCGGCACGCATCACCTTGTATGAACTCCTGAGGCTATCAAAGTCAACCAGAGAGGCTCTACAAGAAGCTTTGGCAAACGCTGAGGTCTTCATGACTCGTGTGCCAAGGGAGGAAGATGTAGAGGATTGCCTCCACGCCTCCCCAAATGCTCCCTGCATCACCTTCACAACAGACGACATGCAGGTTAAAGGGAAGCATGACCGACCCCTATACTTCACAGGGTATATTGGGTCATCCGAGGTGAACCGCATCCAGGTAGACCCAGGGTCCGCGCTGAGTATCATACCTCGCCGGGTTATGCAATTTCTAGGCATTCCTACCCATCGTCTGAGCCCTACCCAGACGACTATTTACGGATTCAATGCCAACAGCTCCCACCCGATGGGGAAGATCAAGCTCAAATGCCAGATCGGGAGCCTCAAGTCGGAAGTGACGTGTTACGTCATTGACGCGGACACTTCCTACAACCTGTTGCTGGGACGACCATGGATTCACCGCAATTCCATCGTTCCCTCTACTCTCCACCAAGTCATGAAATACATTGACGAGAGTGGACAGGTCCGAACGTTGATTGCCGAAAGGCATCCGTTTTAAGGGGTTGAAAATTATTTCACGGACTCCCTCTTATATCAGGATCCGGAGGAGACTAATGAAACCCCACAACCAGAGGAGCCAGACTCTGGTAATGAAGCTGACATTGAGCCTGAGAAAGAAGAGTGCCTGTGGGAGTTGGAGCCCATTGTAAAGAGCACTAATAAGCTCGATGTTGATACCACCGACGATGCAGGCGGTTGGTATATTAATGAAGATTTAGATTTCGCGTATTTCCCTGCGTGTGAGTCTGATTCAATACCGTCGGGTACTAGTACCGACGTAGATGAGGATGTCTGGTCGGCAATGGATGCTTTGACATCATTGCATGTACCAATAAAATCATCCTTCGGGACGTACCAGGATAATGGAGACGCGCAAGAGTCTGTATTCATGGTTCCAGCCAGACGAAAAGGCCAAAGACCAATACTTTTTGGGCGAATCGCGTCTGAACCAATGCCCCACGAAGAATCGGAAGGTGAGGATGAATCCCCTCAGTTCGATCATTATGAACCGAGAACGCTCAAGATGATGAAGCGCATGGGGTATGATCTAACCAACAGGCCAGGATTGAACTTCGGAAAAGGAAGAAGAACACTGCTTCGATCCTTTGTACCGAAAGGAAAAACCCCTGATTACTATCATCAGACGCGCCGGGGGTTGGGCTATATATCAACCCCAGTGCCATCAGCCTCTGATTCGGAGAGACTATCAAGCCATGACTGCTCATCAGACACGTCGTCGTGGGAATCAGATGTCAGTGTCGGCAACATCTTCAAAGGGCTTTCAGTAAACATGGTTTCGACAAGCCATATGGAGGATGAAGATGAAGAAATGATCCAATCTGATACAGACCCTTGGATCAGACATTTGAATGCTCTTTGGGACATCCGCTTTGAACAGCATGAGCCACCCACAGAAGACAAGGTTGTTCAAGTCAACCTAGGAGATGAAGACAATCCTAAACCCATCTTCATAAGTGACGGCCTGTCGCCTCCAGAGAAGAAGGATTTAATATCTCTTGTACAAGAGTATATAGATGTCTTCGCCTGGAATTATGAGGACATGCCTGGACTTGATCCTCAAGTGGTTATGCATCGCCTCAACATCAATCCGGACATGAAGCCTGTTAAACAACAGCAGCGACGGTTCCGTCCAGAGATAATGGAGGCAATCCAATCAGAAGTCAGGAAGCTTATTGACTCCGGCTTTATCAGGGAGGAACAGCATCCCGATTGGGTAGCCAACATCGTCCCCGTCGCCAAGAAGAACGGGAAGATCCGGATCTGCATCGACTTCCGTGATCTAAACGAGGCCTGCCCCAAAGACGAATTCCCATTGCCAATCACAGATGTCATGATTGACAATACTTGTGGATTCGAGCGAATGTCCTTTATGGACGGGTTCTCAGGATATAATCAAATCAAGATGTATCCCGATGACGAAAAGCACACCTCCTTCAGGACACCTCTAGGGGTATATTGCTACACCGTCATGCCCTTCGGTCTGAAAAATGCGGGGGCAACCTACCAAAGGGCCATGAATGCCATTTTCCATCGGCAGATACGCAAAACGGTGGAATGTTATGTCGACGACATCGCGGTGAAAAGCCGCACTAAAGGTGATCACATAGCAGACCTGAGGGTGGTCTTCGACATCATGCGGGCTCATCAATTAAAGATGAACCCCACCAAGTCCTTCCTGGGGGTAGCCAGTGGCAAATTCCTAGGGTTTGTTGTGACTTCCACAGGAATCCATTTGGATCCGGAGAAAGTCCGTGCTATCCAAGAGATGCAACCCCCCAGAAGCCTCAAGGAGCTCAGAGGATTACAAGGACGATTGGCATACATCCGCAGATTCATTTCAAATCTCTCCGGGAGATGCCAACCCTTCGCTAAGCTGATGAAGAAGGGCGTTTCGTTCATTGGGACGACGCTTGCCAGCAAGCATTTGAGGAGATCAAGCACTACCTCACCCAACCACCAGTCCTGGCGGCTCCGGTATCCGGAAAGCCTTTCCTGGTGTACGTCCGATCAATGGATCATTCTTTGGGAGCTCTACTAGCTCAGAATGATGACCAGGGGCGAGAACAAGCAATCTACTACCTAAGTAGAACGATGATCGGAGCCGAACATCGGTATAACCCGATCGAGAAGGAATGTTTGGCATTAGTGTTCGCCATTCAGAAAATGCGACACTATCTGGTGGGCCAAACCATAAATGTCATATCCAAAGTCAACCCCCTGAGGTTACTTATGACAAAGCCTTCTTCACTAAATGGCCGGCTGGCAAAATGGGCCATATTGCTATCACAATATGAGATGCATTTTCTGCCACAAAAGGCTATTAAAGGACAAGCGGTGGCGGACCTCTTAGCTGAACACCCAGATCCCAGGGCAGCCAAACTCTACGAGGATCTCCCAGATGAGGTCGCCGAAGTCTGCCTAGCTCAGACATCGTTCGAAAGTCAAGTATGGCAACTTTTCTTCGACGGTGCATCAAGGGCAAGCCCGAAGGGACACACAGTAGCGGGGGTAGGAGTGGTACTCGTCTCCCCACAAAATTACGTGATTCCCCGAGCTATCTCGTTAACCGAGCCCTATTCCAACAATGTGGCGGAATACAACGCTCTTTTGATTGGGATGCAATTCGCCGATGAGATTGGCGTTAAAAATCTCGAGGCATACGGTGATTCTAAACTCATCGTCAGCCAAGTTCGCGGAGAGTATGAGGTCAGGCATGAAGATCTAGTACCCTACTACAACGCGACAATCCACATGGCCGAGAGGTTTTCAAACTTCTACATCGACCATGTACCGCGCAAGCAAAATGCGCATGCAGATGCACTTGCATCCCTTGCTGCCTCCTTAGCTCTTCCAGCTGGAGCAATGGAGAAGTATTCGTCTATAGCCACGACCTATACTGCCCAAAAAGTCCCCTCGGAGACTACCAGAGGTCAACGGAGATCGTCGCGGTAAGGAAACACTTGAAGTGTCAACCGATCCAGAGCTTAAAGACTGGCGATTCCCCTATATTGATTTTGTCTTATACGGCATCTTGCCCGAAGACACCAGGGAGGCGGCTGCCATCCGAAGGAAAGCCTCCAAATTCTACTACAATGCGATTTCGCGAACATTGTATCGTAGATCGCATGACGGGATCTTACTCCGGTGCCTCTCATCAAAAGAAGCCCACGAAGTGTTGAAAGAAGCCTACTATGGTACGTGTGGAGCTCATCAACCTGGCCCGAAGCTGGCAAACCGACTCCAAAGATTGGGTTACTACTGGCCCAAGATGGTTGCCGATGCTGTTGCCTATGCCAAAAGATGTCACGCCTGTCAAATACATGGCGATTTCATCCATCAAGCACCAGGATACCTCCACTCTACGACCTCTACCTGGCCGTTCGAAATGTGGGGGATGGACGTGATTGGTCCTATCAGCCCACCATCATCAAAGGGACATCGGTTCATCCTAGCGATAACCGATTACTTCTCAAATTAGGCCGAAGCTATCCCTTTGAAAGAGGTGAAATCTTCTAACGTGATCAAGTTCGTGAAACATCACGTTATTTACCGCTTCGGTGTGCCTCGGCGGATTGTCCATGACAATGGACCCCAGTTCATCAGCCAGGCTTTTCAGAGATTCTGCGCCAAGTTCAGAATCCAGAGTGTGTCATCAACGGCATACTATCCGCCCGCTAACGGCCTCGCAGAAGCTTTCAATAAGACTATTGGCAAACTTCTCAAGAAATTCGTCTCGAAAAGTCAACGGGACTGGGACGATAAGTTGGGCGAATGCTTATGGGCCTATCGCACGACTGTGCGAACCCCAACTAAAGCCACGCCATTTTCCTTGGTGTACGGATGCGAAGCCGTCCTTCCACTGGAAATCCAAATTCCATCTCTTCGCGTCGCCTTGACAGCGGAAATGACAACAGAGGAGAAGCATCGACAGCGACTCCAAGAATTGGAAGCCTTGGACGACAAGCGTCTGCAGGCCCAACAACAAATCGAGCTTTACCAAGCTCGTATCACCAGAGCCTTCAACAAGAAAGTCAAATCGCGAACTTTCAAGAAAGGCGACCTCGTCTTAGCCGTCCGAAGACCCATGGTCATGACGCACAAGACGAAAGGAAAATTCCAACCCAAATGGGAAGGACCGTTTGTAGTAGAGTCAGTCTACTCAAATGGATCGTATCGCCTCATAACCTCAAATGGCGATACACTCATGATGCCAATCAATGGCAAATTCCTGAAGAAATACTATCCCTAGATGGCATTCTTCCACCGATCAAGTTAAAAATACACCTCTGATCGGAAACATCCAACGCCTCCGACGGCTAAGGATAGAGGAAAATGATGGCTTTTAAGTCCAACATAAGTCTCCGACAACTCATCATGCTGAGGGAATAGCATGGCTAGCCCAACTCAAACGGTAGTTGGTAAAGGCATGTCAAACCGTTGACAGCTGAGGATTTGCTAAAAATCCTAAGGGACACGTTCCCATTTGATCCGACGCCTCCGACGGCTAAGGATAGAGGAAAATGTTGGCTTTTAAGTCCAACATAAGTCTTCGACAACTCATCATGCTGAGGGGAATAGCATGGCTAGCCCAACTCAAACGGTAGTTGGTAAAGGCATCTCAAATCCGTTGATAGCTGAGGGTTTGCTAAAAATCCTAAGTGGACTTGATTCCACTCTTCCCTCCAAAAATTCCTTACCAATTCTCATCCATAGAATGGTAGGACCACAAAATGCAATCATTACCATGTTAACACTATACCTCTGGTAATGAATACTCTTTGTCGAGTACAAACCTGGCTTGTTAACTCTGCATAGAGTAACAAACTCTCAAATTTGCCAAGTTAACACTATACCTCTGGCACCTCAAATTCCACTTGTCAATTCTCATCAATAGAATGACAGGTCCTCGAATTGCTCCTATCGCAAGCAAATTCTTGTCAAGTTAATATCACACCTCTGACAAAACTACTGTTTAAAGTTAACATTACACCTCTAAGCGGTACCTCGAGTGCCTGTCAAGTTAATATCACACCTCTGACAGTCACCTTTCTTCAGACTTCCATATCGAAGCTGAAATGGACGATGCCAAGTTAACACTACACTTCCAGCATCCGAGTCGTTGCTAAGTTCAACAATACACCTATGGCTATGACCTTTCCTCGACTTCCTTGTCCAAGCCGAGATGAACGATGCCAAGTTAACACTACACTTCTAGCATCCGAGTCATTGCTAAGTTCAACAATACACCTATGGCTATGACCTTTCCTTGACTTCTTTAAGCCGAGACGACTAATGCCAAGTTCAACATTACACCTCTAGCATTACTATCACTGTTAAGTTAAACATCACACCTATGACAGTGACACCCTCAGTTTTCCCAAATAAAACTGAGATGCTGATGAGTTAGGTTAATATCACACCTCTAACTCACGTCCTTGTCAAGTTAATATTACACTTCTGACAAGACTACTTCTAAACCGTTAAGTTAATATCACACCTCTAGCGGTAAAAATCTTACTAGATTCCCCACGAGTCTAGTTTCATTTGATATTCTCCCCAACCGAGTATCAAATTCATTTGGAAGGCATTGTTGGTTAACATTACACCGATAAACAATGCTTCCATCAAAATCCCCAGCTGATCTTAAATCAAGTTAATCCCAAATCCTTGATAAAAGTTCACCTTCTCTGGGGGTACGCACTCCACTTGTCACTTTCTTTTATAAAGTGGCGGGTCCACTAAAATCATTCTTTTGCTTCTAAAACAAAACATTCAAGACAACAGAAAGAGGCAAAAAGAAAAGTGTCACTTTTATTTGATATTCAAGCATATGAAAGTGATACAAAACGCTCTCTTATACAATAAGATTGAGTGTTACAATTAAGGAGTACAAAGAAGTCCCTCTCTCTCTCAGAGGCCGTACTCACTCCTTGAAACCGCATCTGATCCCAGGTGCACAACTGGAACCGATTGCGCCATGGCGACGACGCCAACTTTCGAAAGCGCCCTAGCTGACTAAGCCAAGAGCAATGGTGTTCTTGAGGTCCGGTGGCAACAGAAGGTCCTGCAACCCTTCGTTCAGACGCGTCTCTTTCCTTAGTAGACCATCCAACAAACATGGAGTCTCACTCTTGGGGTGAGAGAGGAAGTTTCGGAGTCATCACAAAGGATGCCACCCTCCACTAGGTCCAGCGGCAGCAGAGAGTCCTGCATTCATCACCATCCCTTTCCCCAGCAGGCCATCCAATGGAATGTCCTTGATGTCACTTCTGGAGTTGGGAGAGGAAGAGGATCTTTTCCGCCACCGTAACCGCCGGACCACCCTCGCCGATACTCAGCCTATCCGTCTCTTGCACCAGATCTGAAGAGACCTTGGCGAGGGTTGGGTCCTCGTCAGAGATATAATTTAATCTCTCACAAACGACGAGGACCATAATTTAATCTCTCACAAACGAACGTGGAGCAAGTTCGCCAGCCGGTATATTCTTTCTGGGGCCCAGCAAACCTGAAAAAGGACAAGCAAGCCTACCTGCAAAGAATAAGCAAGAGAGTCAGAAAATCTGGAACTCAGTACATTTTTATAAAGGAAACTGAGTAACAGAACGCGACAGCCATTCAAGACTTCAGACGCGGGAATGACCCGCACAGTCAAACAGACGCAAGTCAAACTGCGCCACGCATAGGATTCAAACGCGGCCTCAGTTTGTACCCGCGCCTAATGCACCAGACGCAAAGAATTTCAGAACGCCAAAAATTGCCATCTCTCTGTTGGGTGAACAGGAGTTGCAAGATTCAGGTCTGAAACGCGCCAAGGCAGTAAAACGCAATGGGCAAAGCCAGCGTCAAGCGCCTGCATTCAGAGAAGTCAAGTCACTGGCACAAATTCCAGAGGAGGAATGCACCGGGACTTCATTCAGATGATCATGCCGAAGTTCAGGCTATACACATCATCGGGGACATACCAGCAGAGACCTCTGGCCAGAGTTGGCCTCTCTGCACCCAAACGCAGGCGTCCAAGATGATCCGAGAGGGGGTTCTTCTTGAAGAGACCAAACCGAAGCGTGAGAGCTCTGGGTCATCTTCATCCTCGGAATTACCTTCGTCCATGGAGACGGAGTCCCTATCAAGAAACTCTTTTCTGAAGAAGGTGGGACTTCTCAGAGCAATCCAAAGAGAAATAATCCAAGCTTGGATTATAGAAGGGGAGCGCACCCTATTTATAGGCAGGCCCTAATAACTGCCATTAATGAGGCGTTAATTGGAACCGTCACGCACGATTGTCAAAGCCCAGTGAAGGATTGACGCGTGGAACGCCGCTTTGGGAACCGTCGCAAGCGCCGGTTTTCAACCGCCCGCATCGGTTTTGCGTCCAAGGGCAGTAACTCCTGAGTCCAATAAGGAGTTGACGCGTGGATAACTGCCTTGGGAATCAACGGATGACTCGGAATCCCAATCGACAGTGAAGACCTGACGAGCAAAGATCTCCTAAAATCTTGAGTCAGATCACATTAGACGCAGATGGGAAAGCCGCGTCCCTTCAGCAGACAAGGCTGCATCTCTTGCGTCTGCCCGATCCGCGCAAGACAGATTTGCGTTATTCAGAGCTGCGTCTCACCTTGTGATTGACGCTGCGTCTCAGGGACTGACAGCCGCGTCTTACTTTACGGATCAATGCCGCGTCTCATCTTTTGATTGACGCCGCATCTCATCAAGGAGACCGCGTTCCGATTTGTGATTGACGCCGCGTCTCATCAAAAGGACTTAGTAAATCTAAGTTCCGGTAGACTGACGACCGCGTCTCACTCTGTGATCGCCGCTGCGTCTCAGTAAAAGGACTTAGTGAAATCTAAGTTCCGGTAGACTGATGACCGCGTCTCACCCTGTGGGATTAATGCCGCGTCTCGCCAAGACCGTCTCATTAAAAGAACTTAGTCCTACCTAAGTTCAGTAATCACGACTAGTGATCAAGAGTTGGACTCATCCACAACAGGACAAAGAAATTGGGACAAAAGCTCTAAAGAAAACTTCTATTATATCAAGAAATGATAGAAGTGGATACAAACACTCTTAATAAATAGAGTGTCCCTTTTCTTTACAAAAAAAAAAGAAGAAGAAAAGAAGGCTAAATGTCCTGGTTCGCCAAGGAACGGATTTGTTCCCTAAGGCGGTGAATCTCATGCTGGCGCGTCCTCTCAGCCTCCATGATAGCCCGGTCCCGCAGCTCCGCCTCAGATAAGAAACTTCTGGCAGCCAGCTGCATCCGCAGAGATTCCACCCTGGAAGATTGTAGGGATAGACTCTCTTCAGCACGCGCCGTAGCAGCCCGTTGCTCCTCAAGCTCCTTTTTGAGGGAAACAAGTTTCTCCTCATTTAGCGCAAGAACAGCTTCCGCCTTGGCGATAATGTCCCGAGTTCTGAGGATGACTTGCTCCGTGCTCTGCACACTGAGCTCAGATTCCCTCGAATCTCCGGCTAATTTTTGAAATTCAGCCTTGGAATATTCAAGGTCACGGACCTCGGCAGTGATCTGCGCCTCCGCCTCCTGTCGCTCCCGTTCCTGAGCAGCTAGGAGCCTAGTCAGGATGGCCTGGGCTCACCGGAAGAACCAGCATCTTCCAAAGATTCCAGCTCCCGCAGGTTATCTCCAAGTTGCTCTACCACCTGCAGGCATGCCCTGGCAAGTGAAGGGCCTCCCGCCAATTCGACGCTCACGGCCATATTTTCAAGAAGCCTCTGGGCGAACTGGAAGGTGCTGTGTCCACGGAAGATGAGATCAATACATGATCCCATCGAGGTGAAGAATTGTTGCACCATCTGACGTGCCAGCTCCCCCATGTCTTCACCACCTAAGAAGCTTCCCGACCCTTTTTCTGTCACGGGATAAGGGATATAGGGCGGGTCTTCTCGCACAAGAGCCGTGCCGGCCGTCGATGTGGCAAGAGCAAGACTACCCACTGGCGCTTCCTGGAGCGCTGCCTCTGCAGGAGCTTCCACGACCAATGAAGGAGTTGTAAGCACAACCTCTTCAGAAACTTCCACCGAGAATTGAGCTGTGTGGCCTTCTGGAAGGGTGCCGATCGTCGGACTCCCCACCTGAGCCCCCTCAGTCAGAGCTGCCTTACTAGGTTCGAGGTCCAGAGGCGTCAAGTCCTGTAGAAGGGGAGTCTCCCAGCTTCAGCAGTAGCCTTCTCCACCGGCGGAGTGAGAGCCTCCTCAGCCTCAATGGTTGTTTCCCCTCCTGGCAAAGGGGAAGGCTCCCCAACTTCAACAGCTACCCCCTCCGAGGTTATCTCAGCGGCCGAAGCCTCAATCCCCTTGGGCTGGGTCAACTCTGTTTCCATCGCCTCGACATGTGAGGAAGTTATACCTTCAGCAGGGATTATCGCCAGCGGTAACGCAGTCGATGATTCACCCCCGTATATTTTCTCCTCCGAGATGTGGAAGAATTTGCTCTGATCAGGAAGAGCGGGTTCATCGCCATGGTCGACTTCATCTTCAAAGTCACTTTCTCCCGATGACGAAGAAGACGATAGCGCCACACGAGGAAGCTCTGCAACAGGAGCCTTACCCCCAATCACCCCAGTGGTAGGACTAGGGTCAACTGCCCGAGGATTGGAAATAAAGACGCTAGGAGACCCCGGCTGCTGTACCTCGTCTCTCCCTTCATGAGCAGAAGGAAATTCGGGCTGAGTTGAGATTCCTGGAATCTCGACATCCTCTTCGCCCATTATGTCAATCTCCGGTGACTCAGCATCACCAGCAATAAGGGGTCGCTCAACAAGCTCCCCTTCCTCCACGGTCTCGCTGCGTGACCTAGGAGCACGGACCAAGCTTGGAAAATCTTCATCTTCCAGCGGTTCCTCAACTCTAACAGGGACACCTTCAGGAGGAACCTCAACTCCAGCAGAGATAGCTCTGGATTGAGAGACTTCAGCCGTTAAGTCCCTCCGAGCCTTCTTTGGGGCAGGCTCAACTACAGAAGCAGAGCGTCGACGACGCTTCCTCGCCAATTGCTTCGACCTCCTTGCCGGTCGCGGCTCCACTCTCATTGCTGGTGGCTCCGCCCTCGTCGCTTGCGGCTTTGCCCTTGCCGGTCGCGGTGCCGCCCTCACTACTGGGGGCTCCCTCCTCGATCGTTTCTCGACCTCCCTCTGAGCTTTCAGGTACTGGTCGAGGAGTTTAGTACGTTTACTGGATTCAGACCTCTCCTCGAGACTGGCATTGATACTCTCAAGACATGAAGACTCCGGAATAAGATCTGGCGTCTGGCCGGCTTGGGAGTACCAAATACAGAAGCTGAAGCTCATACGGCACTTAGGCGCCTCGTCGGGTAGATGGAACGTTGCTCCCGTCCCTCCAGCCACACTGTAATACCAAGCCCGAGCGCCTTCGAACAGGTTCCCGTCAAAGGCAAGTTGAGCATTGGGATTCCCGACGTAAAGCTGATCATAGCCAAATTGTCGGGCAAAACGACTTGGCATATACGGTTCGATAGTGCAGGAAGTTCCTTGGCGAAACAGCACATATCCTGGTCGTATATTGATCAACCACCAGAAGGCTCCAGCAGGCAATTGCGAGAAGTCATCCCGCCCAGCGACATCCGTGAACAGCTCCCCGGGGGCTGCACCTTGAACCTCTGGAAAACAACGGTTAAGCTGATAGTTCGTGGCACAGGAAAGACGCTTCCTAATGTAATACAGGTAGGTGTCATGCCACTCCGAACGTTCCAGCCGCTGCACAAATGGGATATGATCCACGCTCCCACGCGCCGCCGTCATTAGAGATGGGCAATGCATCACGTACCAAGCCATGAGGTACGTGTAAGGCAGCTCAATCCGCGGGTTGGGGTGCCTCACCGTCGGGTTCCCCTCTGAGTCGGTATACGGCTCCCCACGAGAATTAGCAGTCTTTGGGGGTCCGCAGAAGCTCTTGGTCAACACCCGCAGCCCGCTTTGAATACCAGCCACCACGGCGGGAAGAAGGGCTATGGGGTGGCCATGAGCCAAGAGTACCGCCGGGTACACCACATCTGCCACAATAACTTCATGTGGTAGCGTGGGCACCACACACCTCTTCAGCCACAACATCAGGAAGCCCGCCAACAGCGCCTGATCAGAAATAGGGGTCCGGGCTTGATGGTGAAAGCTCTCAAAGACCAAGTCAGGGTCGAAGCCGTCCTCGTTCGACTCCGTGGTGTAGAACTTGTCAGAAGCTGCGTCGATCCTGTCTTCAACTTCCCCACCAGAACTAGGAGCTAGTCGGATTACTGGGAGATCTTTATTGCTGACATTATTAAACAGATAATCAGCCCAGGATAGTTGCTTGACGCCTCCTGACCTCCAGGCAGTTGTCTGACCGCAGATGTAGAAATGGCACATTACCTCCCAGTAGGTCTCATACACTTGAGGAGATTCTTTTTCCAAAAGGCGCAGCTCCCTGGTGGTTGGGACAAATTCCTCGTAAGGAATATCCCCTGACGACAACCCGGAGACCTCATACAACTCGTGTAGGGCAAGGCCCATCTCTCCGACCGGAGTAAAGAATGTCCCCGTCCGAGGATTGTAGCGCTCCAGAATCCCAAAGAAGTTATGGGAACTCATCGGGACGCCCCACTGCACGGCCCTGACTGCTGGGTACAGCCCCACACGCTTCAGCGGCCCCTCAAGATTGGTAAGGACAAAACCCACCATCCTGCCCCACCAGTAATTCTCTGGAGAATGGACCCATCCATACGCACGGAAGTCGACAGGATAGTCACCCCCTGCTTCTATGAAGGAATTGAGGAAGGTGGTAGCAAGCTCCGGGATCTCTCCAATTGGGATTTCAGGCTTGGACGACGCAGGGAACAGTCCGACAACTGACCCGTCATGACTATCATGGCGGTCTACCTTTTGGAGGCCAAAGTCACCAAGGGCGATCTCAGGGATATACTGGGAAATGTCCCATTCCATCTTTCGGGGAACAGACATGTGTTGAAAGTAGGACATCGGGAACATCCTCTCCATGTCTGGAAGAAAGAATCTTCCGCCCTTTATCTCACGGAGCCATTTATAGGTCCCCTCAGACACACGACGGCCATCATCATAGATATGATCCCCAAAGAAGAAGGCAGGCTTCTCCAACCTGACACCGTCATCCGTTTTGAGCGCGGCATCGGTCATAAGTGCCCGGAAGGTTCTCCTGTTAACATTAGAGAGCCTGCGATCCAGCAACTGGTCAGCAGTCACGGGGACACTCATTCTTTGCACAAAGGTCAAGCCCCGGTCGGCACCACCCACGCGGCCAAAATGGTGCATCTTGGCGAGTGAACCTGAAACATGCGGCACTGCAAAAGAAAAAGACACTTGGTCAGATACTTTGCCAAAAATAAGGGAAGACGCTAAGTGTTCATAATTCAAAACGCAGCCGAGACATTGGACGCAGGAGTTATCATCCGCGTCCAGACCTGCGAACTTGCACCAAAACGCAGAAGAGATACTGGACGCAGGAATTTTTCGAATCCGCGTCCAGACCTGCAAAGCTGCGTTCTGCAAACCAAGACTTATGAAAATTCTAAGTACTTGGACTCAAACGCCAGATTCTACAAAATCGGCGGTTGAAGACACAGAACGCAAGGATCAAATCCGCGTTCTGCAAACCAAGACTTGTGAAATTTCAAAGTGCTTGGACTCGGACGCCAGCGCCTGATGGCACAAAACGCGGCACAGAACGCATGGATCAAATCCGCGTTCTGCAAATCGCGTCCAGAGACCTTCACAATTAGAAATATTCTAAGTGAAGGACCCAGAGTGCAGAGTTCACCAGCGTCGGATCATCAGGCCCGCGCCCCGGTTATCATCTCAAGGACAGCGTCCGAGAATCAAACACGATCTTGTGTTAAAGGTCCTTAGGGTTCTATGAACATGTTTTAATGGCGGAACCCACACCGAAGGTGCATTTTTACCTCGGAAAACACCCTCCTGCGCAGAGGAAGCATCTCTCTCAGCCTCGGCGACGGTCGCCCTTGAGGTCGATGCAGTCGGTTTTGTCTTGGGAGCCATTGAAGATCAAGAAATCCGAGCGAGGAGATGAATAGTTGAACAGAGAAGGAAGTTCTTTTTCTCAGAGAATGCGTTCGTTCGGAGAAGAAGATACATCTCTCTAACTGTTGCCTTTTATAGGCACAGAGATTCGCGAAGATACGCAGCGTTTGGCCCAATAAACGCTGCAGCGAATCGCTGCCTGACGCGTGGAGCCAAATCATTGTTTGAACAGGGAAGATCATGCGTCGCGACCCCGCCACAAGTCAGAAGTTGACACGTGGAGCAGTTCATTTAATGAACCGGGGGATCCGCGCGCCAAAAGGCGAAATCTCGCCGTTTCCCCAGGCCAGCTGGCGGCGTAATCATGACATGGCACAGGCGCGCGCCCCAAAGTACGCGGCTCTTCGGTGGACATGCCCCGTCAGCATCATCATAAATGCACCCAGAAAATCGCGTCTGCATTTCAAGAGATGCGTCTCTCCAAAGTCCGCGTCCCCTCAAACAGGCCAAACATCGCGTCTCGCTAAGAAGTCGCGTCTTTAAAGCAGTCTCTGCTTTTTCAAAAAGGAACCTGCGTCCAGTCTCCTGCTTCTGCAAGTCAGTTCAACAGTACACTGACGCAAACAGACAACCAACCACTCCCGGCCAAAAGCGCACCCGTGACAGACTAAAAGCAATCGGGGAGGTCTAGACTGTGTATCTAGACACTCAACACGATCAACTCTGACGGCTTCAAAGAGTTCAACAGTACACTCACGAAGACCAATTCCAGATAAGATCAAACCCGAAGCATCAACAGTCCAGTCATAAACGCGAACACGGCTAAGATCCAAAGTATTCTGAAATCCGTCCCATTCAACTGCGGAATATCAGAAACTTTGGAGGGGGTTCTGTAGGCTGTCTAAAAATGACTAACAGACCAGCCATTAAGGAAGCAGAGTCTCAAGCTCTAGACGCGAGGAATCGATGCTCGCGTCTCAGCATTAAGACGCGTTGGCTCTACACCCGCGTCTCAAACTTCAAGGCGCGTCGGCCCGAAGCCCGCGTCTCAGCATCAAGGCGCGTCGGCCCGACGCCCGCGCCTCAGCATCCAGACGTTAAGGCCCAAAACCCGCGTCTCAAACTTCAAGGCGCGTTTGGCTCGACGCCCGCGTCTCAAACTTCAAGGCGCGTCGGCGAAGCCCGCGTCTCAGCATCAAGGCGCGTCGGCCCGACGCCCGCGCCTCAGCATCCAGACGTGAAGGCCCAAAAGCCGCGTCTCAAACTTCAAGGCGCGTTTGGCTCGACGCCCGCGTCTCAAACTTCAAGGCGCGTTTGGCCCAACGCCCGCGTCTCAGTTGCAACTGCCCTGATTGCGGGGCCAGTCACCGCGCATGTTGCGGGTAGTGGCCCCTCATTCGGGAGCGTTTTCAGGAGGCACCTTCACCCCCTGAGATCCCTATAAATAGCCTTGTTTGCTATGAAGAGGGGATCGGAGTTTTGAAGGAGAGAGCTTTGAGATAAGATCGAAACTTGGGAAAGGTCGAAAATTAAGAAGGTCAAGGCATCATCAAATCGATCGAATCCAGGCAAGAGGATCATCAAGAGGGAAGCACGACTCTTCAGCGAGCTTACTGAGTACTAGCCGCTCTTCGCCTACCTCCTCTTTGAGAGTTTTGGTAGACGGAGCTGAGTTACTCTTTCTACCGACCGAAGAGAAGACCCCCGACGGTCCAGGACGGTCATCTGGTCAACGGAGAACAAGATTCACTCTCCATCGCCACACGAAGAACCCAGCTTTAAACAAAGGGAAGATTCAGACATCCTCCCTCCCTTGTAACTGGAAAAGAGGGAAGAGTAGTTCTTTTGGTTGTAATCGTTTCGCTTGAATCAAGGAAATCTTTTACAGCTAAAACCACTTTTCTCCGACCACCAATTTTCCGGCCCCTACAAAGTTAAGATTGTTATTAGAAACTGATGATGAGACCAATGGGTTGTGTTTGCATTGGGTCCCGTACATGCCCGGACCATAGCCCAGATGTTCCAGTGCTGACCCGAAACCTACCGCTAGGCAAACAGGAGGTGGGTCTAATATTATGCCCATTCAAGAATATAATAGGAGGTAGGGTTAGCGCTCCCCTCGGAACACCTGGAGGCCCTCAGGTAGAACCGGAAGTTTAAATTGCACAATATACTAATACCATTGTAAACATATTCACCACTTGAAGTCTATCAGTTCCGCTTTCCTAATGTAAGTTGGTCTTTTTATAGTTAATTATTATGTAATTATCATACTACGGGAATAGCATGAGCATGACATGAGTTACAGGGGAAACAAGAGTACATAAGTACTAGAAATACATGTCACTTAATATAATACAAGATGGCAGACAGGATTCCCAAATATGATAATCACAAGGCAGGCAGTAATATATCAGGTGCCAGGTAATAAATGATATCAACATGTGTCAAGTGAAAATAAGGAGTCAGGTATCAAGTAGTAGCATGGTGGATACCACTATCATATATCTAAATACAGAAAAACAATATCGATACAGGGGATCTGTACGAATACAAGAAAACGGTACTGATACAGGGATCAGTACGAATACAAGAAATAGTACCGATATAGGGGATCAGTACGAATACAGAAAAACGATACAGTTTTGAAAAATAATATAAGTACAGTTTCAAACTCTTCACAATCATCAAGTAAAGAATAATAGTTGAATTATCAAGTAGACGAGCGGGCATGCAAGCTAGCGTACATTCAAGCAAAAACGAAGCAAGCTGGAATGAAGCTAACGCACAACACTAGATGTCATCACGTTTGGCGTGGTTACCGCTCGCGACATGGCTAAACGCACACATCAGAGCGAGCGTATGAACGCTATACTTTCGCGCGTGACGAAGCTGCTCTCACGGCGTAACAACGCTCGAACGGAGTCAGCGGTAAAGCTCTGAGCGTCAGATCTGCCTACCAGGCATAACTAAAAGACCCAACAGTCTGAATGCACTCCTCTTTTGAGGAAGTGGGTGAGAGCCCAAAGACTAATAAGCCCGAAGATAGAGTAAGTACCTGCAAAAGTGTCAGCATCATACACACGCATATAACATGTAATAACTAAACTATCAGTAGAGTAGTGAAGCCCGAAGGCTAGCAAAACAGGAATAAAGTAAGCGAGTAGACAAGTGAACATCAAGCGAAGCAAAGCAAGCTGGAGCGAAGCAAACGCACAGCGCTAAACGCTATCATGCCTAGTGTAGTTACCACTTGCAGCGAAGCCATGACAACGTACAGCAATCGCTCGCGATGTAACTATACTCAGACGGAATTAGCGATAGAGCACTGAGCGCTAGGCTCGCCTACTAGGCGGAGCATGAGAGCCCAGAGGCTATGTTGGGATTTGAGTCGAACAAATAGTCCCACGTCGGCTAGACATGGGGATGGTCTTGGGTTTATAAGAATTTTGGCTACTTCACCTAGAAGGCTAATCTTTTGAGAAGGTGCCCCGATGATCGGTCACATATAATGCATACATATGTCATATTTTCATACTTGTTATCTAAATAAATCATATTAATAAGTCCTATAGTTCTTTATAAAATGCAGGCCCATTGCTAAAGGATAGGCCAGAGAAACGAGCCCAAAAGCCCATTTAATTCAAATAAATTCGAAATCAGGGAATCAGGACAGATCTTGACAAATTAGAAAGGTTAAAAATCGGTTGAAATGAATCTTCCTGAATCAAGCGGTTGAAGCCAACAAATCAAAGATCGTTTCGTCAAATCTGAGAGTTGCAACAGTGAAACCAGCAAGACAAAGGGAGTCCAAATCTACGCCAACCAATTCTCCACCTGGATGTGGCCATTGGCCACATCCAGGCCGCGGATCCGCAGCCCAAGCCGTGGATCCGCGGCTTGTTGGTGTAGATAAGGGGAGCGTTTGCTCCCCTTATCTCCTCACTTCCTGCCCTCTGGGTTTGTGCCTATAAAAGCTTGGGTTTTGTACTGGAAAATGAGCGAGGACTAAGATTAAATTTCTTGCTCATTTTTTAAGGTTTAGGCTCTTTATTAGATAGTGTAAAAAAATTGTATCTCTATCTTTAATTTGTAGTTTAATCCAAATACCAGTGAGAGAGAGGAACTGAGTGATTGTAATCTGAAGATTGAAGTGACATCAATAAAGGATCAGCTTTCTCCTCTTCCACTTAAATTCACGGGTATGTCTTATGTTATTTTCATGTCGAGTTTTGTATTATTCATGAGTAGCTAAATCGATTTTCTGGGCTCACTATTACTCCTCTCTGATCCCTCTTCTTTTCGAATGGTTTTGATGAATGACCCAATGAATTATTTGCATGCCTAATTTAAGCCTTTCTTCTTGAAATTGTTCTTGAAGGCACATGAGGATGGGTTTAGATTTTTAACTTCTACCTCTTTTCAAAATGTCTCTTGAACTTATTTTTATCTCATACTTAAACTTCTTGATGATTTAACATTCAACTCAAGACGACTTCTTAAAGAAAAGAATTAACCTTTCCAACCATCTTATGTGTTTTGCTTAAAATTTTCTAGAATCAATCTTAAGTTTTGCCTATGATCAAGTTGAGGCATTAAGATTTTCAAGAGAAGAACATATCATTGAGTAGTGAGATAGTGAACCCAGATTTTCTTCTTCATTAAAAATAACAAATCACTTTGAAACTTTATACAAATTCACCTTTTTCAAAGCCTTCTCTAAAGTTGCAATTTCTCTTTTAATCATCTCTCTTCTTTCCATTCTCTTTTCAATTAAAAAACTAGCACTATTCTTAGCTTTCTAAACAAAACACCGAAAAGCTTTCATCGCATTCCTCCTCGTGGACACGACCTGTTAGCCACAAGCTACACGGTAAATTTCTTAACTCTTTGATTTTACAATCAATTTTTGGCGCCGTTGTCGGGGAGGGAACAGTGTATTTGTTTTTAACAAGTTTGGTGTCTTATTTCAGGGACTTCAAAAATTCTGATTTAGCATTCAAGTTTTACAAGAGAAGACTTGCTATTCTGTGCTCCTACTCTCGAAAGTAAGAAATAGAATTTCAAGAAATTGCGTTGCAAAAGTTGAAAATTTTGTTGGACTACTAAAAACTCTTTTTTGCAGGATATATTGCTTGAAGAAATTAAGTTTTTGTGCTATATTCTTGCTAAATCTGCTATCTACCATCCCTGTTTTAATCCAACAGTAATTTGAGTGATTGTTAATTGCTTAAAAAACGTTTAGACTTGCATTCTAGGCATTTGTCTAATTATGTTTATTTTACAATTACTGTTGAAGAGAGCTTGGAGAAAAGGTACGTATGCATAGCATATAGTTTAGGAACATTCTTGGGTGATATTTGCTTTTGAATGCTACTTTTCTATATCTTGCACACTTCGCACAATTAACTCTAAGGACAAATTCAAATCAAGATAAGGTGGGGAAGTCATTACCCTTCCTTAGCCCACAAACCATCTCCAAGCACGCACAGCACCCTAAGCCTAAGTAAATCTGATAGACGTTGGCCGTAGGGATATCTCGAACTCACTAGGAGATTATCCTAAGGGGGAAGGTGTTGAAATTTGACTCCTTCCAAATCAGTGTCTAGGAGGGGATTAAGGGTCGAAAGCTCAAAGGTTGGTGTTACTTAATCAAGGAATGTTTTTGACGGATAACCTCCCACCAATCATGCCCTGACCTGGCTGATTAGCTTGCAGTCAAAGTCTACATTATACCTCCTGTGGACAATCAACCAGTTAGGAGTTGTCTAGGTCGAGGTTACCTTAGACTAGTCTTGGTTGATTACTCTTGTTGACTATTGGTGAACTTGTTTGTGATTGTGTTTGTGTATACAAGTGTGGTCAGAGACCCTAATTCATCTAGGTTAACTGAAACACATCACCACCCAAGTTCGAACTAAGACCAGATTCGGTTATGGATCAACCGACATCTTTACAGGATAGGTTCTATCCTGTTAGAACATCACTTCCATCCTGCATCCAACTTTCATCGGTTGTGAACACAACTTTGAGCTTAAGCCACAGTTCATCAACACACTCCCTAAGTTTCATGGCTTAGAGTCCGAAGATGCTTATTTCTTCATAAGAGAATTTGAGGAAGTATGCCTAATGATGAAAATCCCACACCTTGCAGATGAAACAATTAGGTTGAGATTTGTCTCATTTGCTCTTAAGGACTTAACTAAGAAATGACTTTATAGCTTAGCGGCCGGCTCTGTCACATCCTGAGATGGTTTCATTAAGGTCTTCTTTAAGAAATTCTATCCAATTCACAAGATCGCTCTCGTTAGGAAAAACATCATGCAGTTCAAGTAAGAACCTAGTGAACCGTTTTGGAGGTACTTTGAACGCTTCAAAGACCTCCTTGTCCAATGTCCTCATCATAGAATAGAGAAATGACGACAATGCCAAATTCTTTATGACGGTTTAGACTACTCACCAAGACCCTCTTAGAAAGTATGTGCCAAGGGGGATTCTTGCAGAAGGATGAGCATGAAGAATGGGATTTATATGAGAATCTAGCTGAAAAGACCATCCAATGAGAACCTACTAGTGAAAGCTCTAGGAATCCAAACTCTATCTCTTCAAAAGGAGGTCTCCATTCAATTGAATCATCCATAGCTAACGAGGCTAAGTTAGCTAACTTAGCAAGAAGACTGGAAGATTTAGAAACTAAGAAACAAGTCCAGTCAATCAAGTCAGCCCCAACTAATTTCCAACTCCGGGTTGTACTTACTGTCAGGCCATGAATCATGTGTTTGAGGAGTGTCCTGTATTTCAAGCCCAACAACTCCTTTCTGAACCGATGAATGCGGCCTTTTCAAGGCCGAACAATGATCCTTACGCTCCAACGTACAATCCTGGCTGAAGAAATCACCCAAATTTCTCATGGAGCCAACAAAATAATGACCACCCACGGTCAAACCATGCAAGCCACTTCCATTATTCCAATAATTTTTTCAATCATCAACCCAACTTTTCAAATCACCCTCACAATTCTCCTAGCAATTTTTCACATTATCAACAAAATTTTTTCAACTAAGCTCAACAACCTTCCTTTCAGAATCCTCAGCTTGAAAGGAGAATGACTGATTTGAGAGAAATATGGAAAGGTACATGAAGAACCAAGATTCCCTCATGCAAACAATACAGAGGTTATAGGGTCAAATGAACCACTTAGCCAATCCACAATATGAGAGGCAAAAAGGTACCTTACCCAGTCAACCAATTATGAATCCAAGGAATTCACAACAAGCTCATTTGGTTGATGATCAATCATTGAATCAATGTAATGCTGTTCATACATTGAGGTCGGGAAAGAAAGTTGATAACCAAGTGTCAACACCACCCAATCCCAGTCCGTACAATCACACTCCAGCATCCACCTCATCTAATCTCAAGTCTTCCAAATCTGATGAATCTGCAACAGATAAGTCAACTAGTCAGGTGTACAAGCCTATAGCACCATTTCCTAATAGGCTAAAGAACAAAAGCAAAATCCACACATGGATAAGATAATTGAGATATTTAACCAAGTGAAGAAAAATGTGCCACTCCTTGATGCCATCCAGCAAGTCCCATCCAATGCAAAATTTCTTAAGGACATGTGCACTAAGAAGAGAAAGACTAATGCACCCAAGAAAGTCTTCTTAGCCACAAACATTAGTGAGCTACTATCGGGTCCAATCCCTATCAAGTACAAGGATCCGGGTTGTCCCACCATTGCCTGTACTATAGGACAAGCCGAGATTAGTCATGCACTTCTTGATTTGGAAGCAAGTATCAACCTGCTTCCATTCTCAGTTTATCAACAACTCGGGTTGGGCAATCTTAGTCCAACTCGAGTCACTATCCAACTGGCTGACCGTTCTGTAAAAGTTTCAAAGGAAAAAATTAATGATGTCCTTATCTGGGTCAGGGAGTTTATCTACCCAGTTGATTTCATAGTTCTTGAGATACAACCTGTGTCCAATCCTAGGGCTCGAACTCCTGTTATCCTAGAGCGTCCATTCCTTACTACTGCTAATGTTATTATCAATTATATGAATGGGTCTATGAGATTAACCTTTGGGGACATGACTAGAGAAGTCAATGTCTTTAATCTAGAAAATAACCTCGTAAGATAAGAGACCAAACATTTGAGGTAAACTTTATTGAAAACATTTGTGATGAAGAGAGTGAAGGTCTAGAGAATGAGTCGTTGTTTCTTAATGAATTATTTCAGAATGAATGCGATTATCTTGATGAGAAGGCATATGTCGGAGATCCTAATGTCAGAGTACCTTTTAAAAAGGAAAATTTGATTTGAATATCTTCACTTTCGATGAGCCAACCAATAATCTCTCGCATGAGAATATAATTCAAAAACCTCCGAGTGACGTACTCTTTGAAAACCTCTTCGAAGAAGAACTCATGTGTTTGGATGAACCAACTAGGAATATTTTGGTTAATTATACATCTCCAGGGAAAAGTGTTGACCTAAGCTTTGAGGAGATATATGGAACTGAGTTAGAATTCTTAGGCATTCATAATGAAGAAGTTCCAACTGAGAAGTGTGATGGAGATCAATTTTTAAATAATGAATGTAGTCATATGAGGAAGAAATACCTAAAGAAGGGAGACTGGGGAGGAAGAGAGCTAAAATGACAAAAAAATTGGCATCCCCACTATGCCTTTTAAAGAGGACCCATTGGAATGATGGGAAGAGAGCTAGAGGGATGAGATCGAAAAAGATCTAGGTGTGGGAGAAACTTGATGTTGTACATATTTTTGAATAATATTTGTGTTGGCCCAGAGGCCTTCCACTCTAGTTTTGATGATGATTAACTCATGTAGTTATGTTTACTAATAATCTTGTGAAGTTTAGTTTCAGATCATTAATCAAGATATTAGTTGGTGATTAGCTTCAAAAGAGGAGTTTGGAAGCCTTCACTTGGTGATTCCTGAGCCCGAGCGTCAAGATCATTCATAGCCATGCTCGTTGGATCACGGAGTTTGGACCGAGTCGACTTGAAGATGAAGATCGTCAAGAAGACTTAGGTATCCTAGTGTTTAGTGTGTTTAGATCTATTTGTAAAGCTTAGTATAGTTGACATGCTTAAGTTCACAACACACACAAGTTTTATATTTTGGAATTGGTTTTCATGAATAGATTGATCAAAACAAGTTTACTTTGTTTTTATGTATATTAGATGTGTTCTATATACATACATGCTTACATGACTTATACAAACTTAGTTTGACATACCTATTCATGTAGTTTTATGTTTTGGTATTTTTAACAAAACATATTTTTGGATTTAAAGACAAAAACTATGATATATATGTTTCATATATATTGGACTTATGTCCATATGCAACATGCTTCAATGTGTTTAAATATCATGTTTTTGTATTAAATGAGTTTTAGGAAAATCAGATTTCCTATTGAAAAATTCAAGTTTGATAAAATACATGTTTTGGTTTTTGATAAAAATGATAAATACAAAAATGGTTTCATATGCTTGATATTTGAGTTGAAATTTTTATCACATGTTTATATATCAATGCAAAATGTTAAAACTATTTTTGGGAATTTTTAGAAGAGATAAAAGAATTTTTAATATTATTTTTACCCAGTTTCTGACCCAGACTGTGGCTGACAGGCCAGGTCGGTCGACCGACGTGCATACCCTTGTGCACGTCTGGCAGACACAGTGGGCCGGTCGACTGGCGGTCGACCAGGTTACCCCAACGGTCATATTTATGACCGTTGGCGGTCGACCGGCCGGTCGACCGCAAGCCTGTCAGGCTGACAGATCAGCCTAACGGCTAGTTTTCTTTTGGGGCTATATATACCCCATTTCTTGGGGTTTTAACTAAGATTTTCTAGAGCAAAAATTTTCCTATTCTCTGGTTTTAAAAACAAGTTTTCAAAAGTGTTTAAGTGCCAAAAAGATCTATCTTATTTGTTTTTAATTGTTTTGTTATTTCAAAGAAAATAGGTTTTGGGAATTTGTTTCTTGGTCTAAATTTCTATATTCATTTGGTATTTTTCCCAAGAAATTTTCTTTGATCAAAACACTTGTTTTTCACACTTGAGCCTTATCTTCTATCCTAATCTATTAGGATCTTTTGTTTTGTGGAAAAAGTGAGTTTGTGGTCTTTGTAACCACCAAGTTGTAAACCCTTTCATTGTTGGGTTGCTCCCTCTTCGGTAGAGGTTGAGGTTGTTGTTTACTTCCTCTTGGTGAGGTGGAGTTTGATTGTTTGGCTACGGGCCTATCCTTCTTCGGTAGAGGTGAATTGTGGTTGTATTGCCTCGGTGACATTGTAAGGTTGAGAGAGGAGTTCGGTACTACTTAGTGGATTGAAAATCCTTCTCGGTGAAGGCGGGGACGTAGAGCTAGGGGCTCGAACCTCGAAACACATCTTTGTCTTTGCGTTTGATCCATTGACTCTCAACTCTCTCTCTCTTTATTATTGTGTTGTGCATTATTCATATTGGCATATCATTCATATGCTTGTGTTGTGCCTTGCATTGATTCATATTGCTTATTCTTATATGCTTGGTTGCTTGTGTGCCTCACTTGTACTTAACCACAAGAGCTTCATATAGCACCCCAACCCTTATTTAGGGGAATCAAGAGGAGTTAGTCCAGAGCCCTTCACGGGAAATTCGGCTACACTTGTTGGTTGTATTAAGTTTGTGCAAATTTGTTTTAGCTTCCGCATTTAGTTTCTAGATTAGCCATATCACCTATTCACCCCCCTCTAGGTGATTTCAATTGGTATCAGAGCCTCCGCTCCTGATACTTAGGTTTAACAACCTAGGAGTGAGATCCTTATTTGCTAATCTATCATTTGCATTTGCACACTTTTATTGTTTGCACACATATAGTTTGGACCTATGGACTTCATGACCCCACCTATGTTTGATGCTTCCAACATTGTTGTTTGGAAGACTAGGATGTCCATTTACCTACAAGCCCTAAGATATAAGGTTCACCTTGCCATTACCAAGGAATCCTACCTTAGTGATAGTAAGCATATAGGGGCCAATGCACAAGCCCTTGAGGCCATTAGAAGCACGCTTTCAAAAGATTATCTTATGCTTATTTCTAACCTTGATTCCGCCTTTGCAGTGTGGAACAAGTTGACAACCACATCCACCTCCAAGCTTCAAATGCCAAATCAACCGGAGGAAACTAGTGGAGAATCTGACTCACAATGCTTCATGGTCCAAGGGAATGACTCCCTTGAGGTACAATCGGAATCTCAACTAGATTGTAATGATTCTAGTTCTTCATGTGATGAATATATTGATCCCAATGCTTTAAATGAAGAACTATCTATTGTGTGTGAAAAATTAATAGAAAATTATAAGATTTTGAAAAAGAAAAGTCTAGGTCTTAATAATGAAAATAAAAATTTGATTTCTAGACTTGACATTGTTTTGCAAGAGAAGAGGAGATTTCTAATGAAAGGGATTTATTGAAATCTCAACTTGAACTTGCACTAAAAGAAAATGAATTTTTGAAGAATAAAAATGATTGTGATATTTTGAAGAAAATAAAGTTCTAACTTCAAAAATTGATTTTGTTTTAAAAGAAAATGATTCTTTAAAAAGAGAAATTGATTTTATTTCAAAAGAGTTAGAAATTTGTTTAAATAAAAATAAATCTTTGAAAAATGATATTGTTTCTCATGTTTGTCATGCTTCACCTAGAACACCTATTGCATGCCACACTTCTTCTTTAATTGAACATGATATATCCTTACTTAAGAAGAGTGTTGATTGTTTGGGCTCCACTTTGAGCCAATGTGTAGTGGGTCATACACGTTTGGAATCGTTGTTTCGAAAGAAACAAGTTCCATATATTATGCATGCACACCCTCCACGGCATACACATGCTCCTCACGGACACACCCATCACATGTATGCTCATGTGTACACTTGTACACATTGTGAACGTAAGGGCCACCTTGCTAAATTTTGCTTTGATAGATTACATGATGTAAATTTAGCAAATAAATTTGTTTCGGTTAGAGAAGGTACTAACCCCCATGGACCCAAAAAGATATGGGTACCAAAGACCACCCCTCTTATTTATGATGTAGGTGTGGGCTCTCACATGACGTGAGAGTAGCGGTACCTTGGAGTGGATGCGTTCCGAGCTTCATGAAAATCATTTGGATACATCACTTTTAAGGGATGTTTGGTGGAGGATCACCATGGTTTGGAGTACTGGAGAGGTGCCTTCATCGATTTTGGTATCGATCTCTATCTCCCGTTTATGTTTACATGCTTTCATATCATTGTCTATAGCATGTTTTGATGTTTATAGATTATTATGAAAATGCCATGATTATTAGATCCTTGACATGCATGTATACCTTTTGAGACACCCATGTTTAATATGGATTATTATTTTAGTGTTCTCATCATTTGTTTAGCTATCATGTTTATCATAGGTTTAATAACATGTGAATTTTCTTAATAATCATGTTTATGTTTCTTCATGATGATTTATATCCGTTTTGTGCTTCATGCGTTGATTACATGTTTAAATGTTAGTTTTCATTAAGATTAGGATTTATACTTATATATATAGTGGGCCACAAGTAAATTTATATATGTTTGAGCTTGAATGCTTATTTGAACCCATTAGATGTGCTAGTATAGTTTAGTTTTGATGATTCATGCATTTTAAACTTGTATTCCCATTTTTAAATTTGTTTTATGATTTCTTGTTTAACTTCATGTATATGTCTATTTTATCCAAACTATTGTTTATACATATACATCCTTTTGAGCCACGTGCCTTCATGCATATATTTTTGTGGACTCGTTGTGTTTGGATATGTATGTATATTTTAGTTTGTATAAGACATACATATGCCTTGAAGATTAAATAGTTTTGATGATTTTCATGTTTTCATGTTTTAAGGAATATTGATCTTAATTGTCAATTTTCATGATTATATGTTTCACATAACACTTGTGCACTCTCTTTATTTAAATGTTTCTCATGATTGTGTTTTCATGAGTATGATATGAGCTTTATTGATTTTGAGTGTTTTAGTGATCATGTGATTTGCATAGTTTCATGAAAAATATTTTTTTTATTCCTTACTTGAAGGATTTCGTACTAGTTAACAAGTTTTTTCATTTGACTAGTTCGTATTCTTCGTTATGGTAGATGTTTTCAAACATACATTATTTTCAAATTTATTTTTTGGAAACCCCTACCTTCCAAGGGTGGTTGGATGGGAGATCATGCTCATGTATGCTTTATAGTGAAAATCATTTTAAACTTGAACATAATTGGGAGGATAGGTTATATGAAGTATACACTTGATATTATTGTTGTTTCAATTGGTATCATTGGATTCTTTCAATTGGTATCAATATTGACATTTTTGTATACTCATATATTTTTATATATGTATGCTTACATTTCGAAGAGTATCAATTTCTATTGGTATCTATTTTTCATACATATATATATTTTGTTTATGCTAAGCTTGAGTTTTAATGATCATCATGTTTCAATTGATTAGTTTTCAATTGGTATTCTTAAACAAGCTTATGCATGTGTTTACTTTGTATTTCATAAAGGGGGAGAAAATTCGATTTTCATATTTCTATTGGTATTTGTATTTTCACTCCCTTACTTTATGATAGAAAATAATAATTTCAATTTGGTATCTAAATGTACTACTTTAACACATTTTTAATTGGTATCAATTTGTTTTATTGAGAAAATTCAAAATTTTGTTTAATAGGAAATATTCAAAAGTTTTGATTTGTATTGCCTATATGCAAGGAGAGCTTAACATCTCTTCTACATATAAATTCATGATGAGTGTATCTTATATTGAGGAGCTTGCCAACTCTTCTTTATGTGGTACACGTGTGTAGGGGGAGCTTCACATCTCCTCTTATGCATTGCATAGTGTACGTTATGTGAATTAGGGCTTGTCATCCCTCCTTCATGTAATGTATCTATGTAGGGAAGCTTCACATCTTCCTCTTCATGAATATATATTGCATATACCATTTGTTGATTGATCTATATTCATTTTCAATTGGTATCAAGATGCTATCGTTGACATATATTTAAATTGATATCTTAATTGATTGTAACCCCTTATTGATATTCTTTTTGTTTTAGACAAAAAGGGGAGAACATTGTTTTTATTGTTTTTTGACCCCTTTGTTAATTCTTTGTTTCGAACAAAAAGGGGAGAAAAATTTATTGTTTTGCTTTTGCTTTTACCTCTTTATTGATGATTGACAAAAAAGGGGAGAAGAAAGATGTGGAGAAAGATGTTGAGTTTTTATATGCATATTTATGTTTTGTATATATTAAGTTTAATTGGTATCTAGAGCATGTTTTGTTTTTGAAAATTTTATTGGTATCAAGAGCATTTTATTGTTTATGCATATCTATGCATGTTTCATGTTTCATATTCATTGCATATTTATGTTTATTTGTTTATGCATGAGTTAAGGGGAGCTTCTTTGAAGCTTAACTTTAATTCATGCATATATAACTCCATGAGTTTTGTCATCATCAAAAAGGGGGAGATTGTTAGCGCAGAGGCCTTCCACTCTAGTTTTGATGATGATTAACTCATGTAGTTATGTTTACTAATAATCTTATGATATTTAATTTCAGATCATTAATCAAGATATTAGTTGGTGATTAGCTTCAAAAAGAGGAGTTTGGAAGCCTTCACTTGGTGATTCCCGAGCCCGAGCGTCAAGATCATTCATAGCCATGCTCGTTGGATCACGGAGTTTGGACCGAGTCGACTTGAAGATAAAGATCGTCAAGAAGACTTAGGTATCCTAGTGTTTAGTGTGTTTAGATCCATTTGTAAAGCTTAGTATAGTTGATATGCTCAAGTTCACAACACACACAAGTTTTATGTTTTGGAATTGGTTTTCATGAATAGATTGATCAAACAAGTTTACTTTGTTTTTATGTATATTAGATGTGCTCTATATACATACATGCTTACATGACTTATACAAACTTAGTTTGACATACCTATTCATGTAGTTTTATGTTTTGGTATTTTTAACAAAACATATTTTTGGATTTAAAGACAAAAACTATGATATATATATATATGTTTCATGTATATTGGACTTATGTCCATATGCAACATGCTTCAATGTGTTTAAATATCATGTTTTTGTATTTAAATGAGTTTTAGGAAAAATCAGGTTTCCTATTGAAAAATTCAAGTTTGATAAAATACATGTTTTGGTTTTTGATAAAATGATAAAACACAAAAATGGTTTCATATGCTTGATATTTGAGTTGAAATTTTTATCACATGTTTATATATCAATGCAAAATGTTAAAACTATTTTTGGGGATTTTTAGAAGAGATAAAAGAATTTTTAAAATTATTTTTACTCAGTTTCTGACCCAGACTGTGGCTGACAGGCCAGGTCGGTCGACCGTGCGGTCGACCGACGTGCACAGCCTTGTGCACGTCTGGCAGACACAGTGGGCCGGTCGACCGGCGGTCGACCGGACCAGAGAGCTTTGCTCTCTGTATCTGGGCGGTCGACCGGGTTGCCCCAACGGTCATATTTATGACCGTTGGCGGTCGACCGGCCGGTCGACCGCAAGCCTGTCAGGCTGACAGATCATCCTAACGGCTAGTTTTCTTTTGGGGCTATATATACCCCATTTCTTGGGGTTTTAACTAAGAGTTTTTAGAGCAAAAATTTCCCTATTCTCTGGTTTTAAAAACAAGTTTTTAAAAGTGTTTAAGTGCCAAAAGATCTATCTTATTTGTTTTTAAATGTTTTGTTATTTCAAAGAAAATAGGTTTTGGGAATTTGTTTCTTGGTCTAAATTTCTATATTCATTTGGTATTTTTCTCAAGAGATTTTCTTTGATCAAAACACTTGTTTTTCACACTTGAGCCTTATCTTCTATCCTAATCTATTAGGATCTTTTGTTTTGTGGAAAAAGTGAGTTTGTGGTCTTTGTAACCACCAAGTTGTAAACCCTTTCATTGTTGGGTTGCTCCCTCTTCGGTAGAGGTTGAGGTTGTTGTTTACTCCCTCTTGGTGAGGTGGAGTTTGGTTGTTTGGCTACGGGTCTATCCCTCTTCGGTAGAGGTGGATTGTGGTTATATTGCCTCGATGGCATTGTAAGGTTGAGAGAGGAGTTCGGTACTCCTTAGTGGATTGGAAATCCTTCTCGGTGAAGGCGGGGACGTAAAGTTAGGGGCTCGAACCTCGAAACACATCTTTGTCTTTGCGTTTGATCCATTGACTCTCAACTCTCTCTCTTTATTATTGTGTTGTGCATTATTCATATTGGCATATCATTCATATGCTTGTGTTGTGCCTTGCATTGATTCATATTGCTTATTCTTATATGCTTGGTTGCTTGCGTGCCTCACTTGTACTTAACCACAAGAGCTTCATATAACACCTCAACCCTTATTTAGAGGAATCAAGAGGAGTTAGTCCAGAGCCCTTCACGGGGATTCGGCTACACTTATTGGTTGTATTAAGTTTGTGCAAATTTGTTTTAGCTTCCGCATTTAGTTTCTAGATTAGCCATATCACCTATTCATCCCTCCTCTAGGTGATTTCAATTTGCACCTCTTTTACATTTCTCTTCATGCATCTATACATTTCTTTCATACATTGGGGATAATGCATGAGATAAGTGTGGGGGAGGGTTCTAACATGACTAATATAACTATAAAAAAAAGAGAATATATATATATATATAACTTTTTGAAAGGAAAGAACAATATTTTGATATATATTTTTTGTAAGAGATTAGTCAATTTTAAGGAATAGGAATCATAATTAGGATTTCTTACACTTGGTCAAAATAAGATGACTTGTTTGATTTTTAGGGTTAGGAAGAAAATTTGTGAAAGTGATTTTGTCTTGATCTTTACCTTAATGTAATATGCACACTTTATACACTTACACACTTAGGGTTCAAAAACAAAGACTCTTATGCCTTATAAAGAAAACTATATAAAAAATAAACAAATCCAATTATTGATTAGCTAGCTGCTTTAGCCTAAGCATGCCTTAGTATTTATGCAAAAGATAATTAGATAAGTTTGAAAATATATATATATAAATTCTCTGATTAAGCTGGGTATCTATGCCTCATGAAGCATAAGTATTCACGCCTAAAAGGGTACACGCCTAAAAGGGGTACATTTTATAAATAAAACCTTGGTTTCGTGGCCTTGTCTGCTCGAGTGTTTAAGTCCTTAGGGTGTTTTCTCACCTGGTGCCCTGAAACTGTTTGGTTTGGTGTCACTGACTAAAGGTTCGTTACATGGGTAGATTAGAAAGCCTAATGGAATTGAGGAATAAATACCACCAAAAATAAATATAAGTAAGGCATAGGAGTTAATGTTAAAGAACCCTTGTCCAACTTCACAGTCACGATGGTGCATATGACTCAGGGTAAAGTAATAGACTAGATGAGAAAGACAATTTGACTCCTTACTTTAATTGATGACATGTTTTTGAATGGAGACTAAGTTTAAGAATGAAAAATTTGATATTCCTATAACTTATAGATTACTTAAACTCTCATAAATATACTTCAAATATTTTCTCTTTTTAAAATGCTTTTCAAAAACACTAACTTTTTTCTCTTTCTTTATGGATTTTGTGGGTGCAATCTACTGAAAACCCTCATGAGACAAAATTCGTCCTCTAGGGGTAACCTAGAGGTTTAATGGCTTGTTGCACATGCTTAGTGCAATCGAGTGATCTGCGAAAGTGGTCTAATAATTGATTAAGATTAGTTTTGATATTTTGCCCGAAGACGAGCAAAAGATAAGTGTGGGGGTGTGATCAGTCACATATAATGCATACATATTGTCACATTTCCATGCTTGTTATCTAAATAAATCATATTAATAAGTCCTATTGTTCTTTATGAAATAAAGGCCCATTGCTAAAGGATAGGCCAGAGAAACGAGCCTAAAAGCCCATTTAATTCAGAATAAATTCGAAATCAGGGAATCGGGACAGATCTTGACAAATCAGAGAGGTTGAAAACTGGTTGAAATGAATCTTCCTGAATCAAGCAGTTGAAGCCAACAAATCAAAGATCGTTTCGTCAAATCTGAGAGTTGCAACAGTGAAACAAGTAAGACAAAAGGGAGTCCAAATCCACGCTAACCAATTCTCTACCTGGATATGGCCAATTGGCCACATCCAGGCCGCGGATCCGCGGCCTAAGCTGTGGATCCGCGGCTTGTTGGTGGAGATAAGGGGAGCGTTTGCTTCCCTTATCTCCTCACTTCCTGCCTTCTGGGTTTGTGCCTATAAAGGCTTGGGTTTTGTACTGAAAAATGAATGAGGACTAGGATTAAATTTCTTGCTCATTTTTTAAGGTTTAGACTCTTTGTTAGATAGTGTAAAAAGTTATATCTCTGTTCTTTAATTTGTAGTTTAGTCCAAATACCAGTGAGAGAGAGGAACTGAGTGATTGTAATCTGAAGATTAAAGTGACATCAATAAAGGATTAAGCTTTCTCCTCTTCCACTCAAATTCACGGGTATGTCTTGTGTTATTTTCATGTCGAGTTTTGTATTATTCATAAGTAGCTAAATCGTTTTTCTGGGCTCACTATCACTCCTCTCTCTGATCCCTCTTCTTTTCGAATGGTTTTGATGAAATGACTCAATGAATCATTTGCATGCCTAACTTAAGCCTTTCTTCTTGAAAGTGTTCTTGAAGGCACATGAGGATGAGTTTAGATTTTAACTTCTACATCTTTTCAAAACGTCTCTTGAACTTGTTTTTATCTCATACTTGAACTTCTTGATGATTTAACATTCAACTCAAGACGATTTCTTAAAGAAAAGAATTAACCTTTCCAACCATCTTATGTGTTTTACTTAAAACTTTCTACAATCAATCTTAAATTTTGCCTATGATCAAGTTGAGGCATTAAGATTTTCAAGAGAAGAATATATCATTGAGTAGTGAGATAGTGAGCCCAGATTTTCTTCTTCATTAAAAAACAACAAATCACTTTTCAAACTTTATACAAAATTCACCTTTTTCAAAGTCTTCTTCAAAGTTGCACTTTCTCTTTTAATCATCTCCCTTCTTTCCATTCTCTTTTCAATTAAAAAACTAGCACCATTCTTAGCTTTCTAAACAAACACCGAAAAGCTTTCATCGCATTCCTCCTCGTAGACGCGTCCCATTAGCCACAAGCTACACGGTAAATCTCTTAACTCTTTGATTTTACAATCACCCGAGTCTTTATAAATGGTATCAGAGCCAAGCTCTGAACTTAGTCATGTATGTGGGTGATGTTTGATCCCCCCAGGACCTAGCGGAAGGCACAGTAGGCCCATGTGAAGATGGATCTATAAAGATTGAGCTCTTGAGGGAGGTAATCATGCTCCAAGTGCTTCATATAAGACGTGTTTTCCAGCGCAGTGAAGAGAAGTGCTCCAAGTGCTTCATGTAAGACGTGTTGTCATCCAACTCAGTGAAGAGGAGTGACCTCGATTGAGCAGATGATCTTCTCAGATGAGAAGTGAGGAAGATCGACTTGCAGGGAGGCCCGAACTCTTTGTTTGAGAGGAGGATAAAACCTGTTCAATTGTCAGGGCATAAAAAGGTGCGATAAAGTCCCCGTAGAGCTAGTTGAGCTCTCGAGATTAGCAGCGGAGCCCTGCTTCATGTAAGGATTATACTGTAATGCAGTGAAAAGGATTTCGATTTCGATTGAGCATATATTTTCCCAGGTGTGAGGATGAGATTACAAGGAGACTCTTTGTTCGAGAGGGGGATTGTTGGGATTTAGGTCGAACAAAAGTCCCACATCGGCTAGACATAGGGATGGTTTTGGATTTATAAGGATTTGGGCTACTCTACCTAGAAGGCTAGTAGAGCCCAGCCCACGCATGATAATATCAACATAACAATAACTAGACTAT
>JAVJIF010020219.1:0-17818 GCA_038442645.1 Agave tequilana | reverse complement strand
TAATGTACCTCAGCCTGCAGGCTGAGAGAGTTTTCTCAGCCTGCGGGCGTGGCAACATCACCGCCCCACATCTGTAGTATATTTGGCGGACAAATTCTTGTAAAATCCCGCCCAATTTAATGCCAGTCACCTCAACATTGTATTTTCCGAAAATACCCTCCCTCACAACTTTTACCTTATGTAAAAATTTTGTCTTCCAAAAAAATTTACAGCTCTAAAATTTCAACCGGCGGTTCTGATCCAATTAGTTCTTTTCGTTCAAAAAATTTGATCCGATTTTTAAAAAACATATTTGCAACTGATGGCGCCTAAGAAATCATCCGTCGAAAAAGGTACTACAAAAATGATATTTTCAAAAAATTTTAGGGTTTGTGTATTTTAATAGTTTTAAATTTTTTCAAGATTTATTTCTGAGGTCGCATGTTTTTTTTTTTTTTAAATCTTCGAACCATGGTCGCAGTTCAGATCTGTGCGACTTTAGAAATTTTTTGAAAGGTTTTATTATTTACTTATATTTTTACTGTGTCGCAGTTCAGATCTGTGCGACTTTAGAAATTTTTATCAAATTAAACCTTTCATTGTAGACGAATGCGACGTAGGTCGCAGTATATGAAACTTAATTTTTTTTCTTACATACTGACGACATGGGGTCGCAGATGTTTGAATAAGAGTTGTAGTCTCTTGCGACCAAGGTCGCAGTGTATTTAAAATAATATGTTTCTGTTTGAATAACAGTTGTAGTCTCTTGCGACCAAGGTCGCAGTGTATTTGAAAATAATATGTTTTTATCAAACTTGTGTCGCAGTTATTTCTGATTGCACTGTAGTCTTATGCGACCTTGGTCGCAGTGTAGTCCTGGTCCAAGTTGTTTTGTTTGCAATGCATGACTGCGACCGAGGTCGCAGTTTATTAAAAAACAAATATGCTTTTTATTCCCTTATAATTTTTAAATAATCATTGGTCTAAAGTGTTTAATTTTTCTTCCTACGTAGGTAAACAACAGATACAGGTTCGTCCTCTGAGATCAAGCATAAAACCAATGTGCGAGTTAATGAAGACATTTAAGAAGTACATTCAGGCTGATTTCGTAGAGGCGATGAAGAATACCCCATTTGGCCCAATCTTCATGGCGTTCTACAATGAAGAATTTGGGGCTGGAAAGGCTCTAAAATCAAACTCTGGAATACTGCGTATTTTAGACCAGTATGACAGGAATACAAGGACCTTTACAATTGGGGGCAAAGAGATTGAGTTAACTGTGGAGGATGTTGCCCTTACTTTTGGTCTACCTGTCAATGGGGTAGATTTTGTGATGAATAAGACCTGTACGATGAAAGATAGAGGGGTTATAAAACATTATTTTCCCGATATAAAGAAGATCACAAAAGTATCTATTGAAGAGGCTTTGGATGATCTTCTTGTCAAGAAGAGGTGGAGGGATCAATTAGATGTGACAGAGGATGAACAGCTTGAGCAACAATTGACTTTACATGAAATTATAAGAGACATTCAAAGACTTGCAGCTCAAGACTTTACCACATTAGTCATCCTATACATGTCAGCCACCCTTTTCTTCTCTGGCAGTAAATGCACGGTGTCGTGGTATATTGTGGAACAGATTGCCAATATGCAACTGATGAGGACAATATGCTGGGCAAAAGCTGTTTGGCAATTCCTGATTGAGTCAATGGACATCTTCAGGCAAACCACGTACGAGCTGCAAGGATGCTCCGTGCAAATTATTGTAAGTAGAAATCTCATATTTGGCCAACATTGTATGAAATTTACCCATAAAACTAATTTAATTTTTCGTTTTTTGCAGTATTGGCTGTGTGAGAGGGCACCTATTTTTGAGCAGAGGTCTGGTTTGGAGGAAAAAAACCCCACGCGCAGTAAGATGGGACCTCCATAATATTAGCAGATCTCTACTTGAAGTTGATCTAAATAAGATTGACAGCAATATTGTAAGTTAGACTTCTTTTTATGTGTAGTACAAATAAAATGCGACCATAGTCGCAGTATTGAGCTGCACCTTTCGCAGTTCATTTTCTGCCTGACAAATAATGTGCGACCATGGTCGCATTCTCTTGAAAATACCCTTTTCAACAGAATTGCGACCATAGTCGCAGTGTTGAGCTGCATGTCTTGGCATATAAATTTGTGCAGTACAAACATACTGCGACCATGGTCGCATTCTTATCAAAAAATGTTTCATAAATAAACTGCGACCATGGTCGCATTCTTATCAAAAATGTTACATAAATAAACTGCGACCATGGTCGCAGTATCATTATTTCATTGTTTTATTTTTAGCTTAACTTTTTCTGTTTATTTTCAGATTTTGACTCGAATGGCCAACATCTCAAATGCTGAAAAAAATATGGTTGGCCTTCCTGTTGATGAAGGTGAAGATGAAGAAGAAGAAAAAGAAGAAGAAGAAGGTGAAGGAGATGAAGGAGGCCATACATATAATGAAGCTGACATCACGGCGGAAAAGGAGCCAGAACCGGCTGAAACGAGTGAGCAAGTACCAATTTTTGAAGGTTATTTGCCACCTCCACCGGATATTCAAGCAGAAGAAATAAAAAATTGAGGTCTGAAAATCAGCACTTGAGAGCTTATGTTTCTCAGCTTGAAAAAAAGATTGAAAATATGGAGACTGAGAAAAGACTCAAGGCTGAATTAAAATTAAAAAGGAGAGAAAAAAGAGAGAAGAAAAACCAAAAAAGGCAGCAGAGGAAATTAAAGGTTAAAGTAGAGGAAGAAAAAGAGCTGCTGAGAGCAGCCGCTGCTGCGAAGAAGAAGAAGGAGAAGAAGAGGGAAGAAGAGAAGGAAAAGGAGAACAGGAGGAGAGAAGTGGAGGAGAAGGAGAAGGAGAATAGAAGAAGGGAAGAGGAGGAGAATGAAAGGAGGAAGAGGGAAGAGGAAGAGAAAGAGAAGGAGAAGAAGAGGGAAGAGAGAAGGAAAAGGAGAACAGGAGGAGAGAAGTGGAGGAGAAGGAGAAGGAGAATAGAAGAAGGGAAGAGGAGGAGAATGAAAGGAGAATGAGGGAAGAAGAGGAGAAGGAGAAGAAGAGGAGGGAAAAGGAGGAGCAGGAGAAGGAGAAGAGGAGGAGGGAAGAGGAGGGGCAGGAGAGGAGGAGGAGGGAAGAGGAAGAGAATGAGAAGAAGAGGAGGAAGGCGCAGATGGAGAACAAAAGAATGAAGGAGCAGATGGAGAAGCAGGCTGAAGAGGAGAAGAAGAAAAAACTGGAAGAGGATAAAATCATGGGTTCTGAGTCTATTTTAAATATTACTGGAGAAGATATGCCAAGTTTTTCTCTGAATATAAGTCAAATGACTCAAGAAATCCAAAGAGATAGAGCTTCTGAAGAAGAAATTCAAGAACATACTCCGCCTCAGAAGCAATCCTCAAAAGAAGCTGTTTTGGAAACCTCTAAAGGAACAATAGAAAGGGGAGTCAAAGAACGCAAGCGCGCTGAAAGAGATCGCGATGACTCCGACTTTGTTTATCCAAAACAGAAGAAGAAAAAAATGAAAATCCTCTTCCACAGCCTGCGGCTGCGAGTTCTACCGCTGGTTTCGGCGACAAAGAGATTTCCTCTACTGAGCCAAAATCGAGAGAATTGACCGAAACCACATCATACAGAATTCTGCAGCCCCATCAACAAGCTCTTATAAAACATTTCTTCGACAAGTCCTACTCTGAGTAAGTTAATTCATATCAAAAAATTTCTGTTATACCTTTATATTCAAAACAATTAAATTACTAACTTTGTTTTGAATATCTTGCAGTTCTACTGCGTATCAGGATACCGATAATGCAATCATCATTTCAAGGAATGACATTGAGGACCTGATGTTCAGTAGAGACTTAGATGCAAATGTAATTCATTTCTACATGCAGCATCTTGAGAAAAGAGAAAGATTAAAAAGCATATTCTTCCGAAGCGAAGCTTGGGTAAAAATCTACTTTCTCCTTTACGGTTTAATGTAATATCAACTCTGGAACAGATTACTAATATTCTCTATCTCTGTGTAGGCATAAATCATGTACTGCGACTAAGGTCGCAGTGTATAATTAAAATGTACCGCTACTAACACATGTACTGCGACTAAGGTCGCAATTTATAATTAAAATGTATTGCTACTAACTTAGGTACTGCGACAGCTGCGACCTGCGATCAAGGTCGGAACTGCGACCAAGGTCGCAGTGTATAATTAAAATGTACTGCTACTAACACATGTACTGCGACAAATGTAACAGCTGCGACCTGCGACCAAGGTCGGAGCTGCGACCAAGGTCGCTGTTTATAATTAAAATGTACTGCTACTAACTCATGTACTGCGACTAAATAATATACTGCGACTAAGGTCGCAGTTTATAATTTTTTGTTATATTTTAAATTCATTTTGTATTTGATTAAAATTTTTTTTCTTGTCCGCAGCACGGTGTTGTAAATAAAATTGAAGATCTGGAAGGTCATTTCATCAAGCAGAAACTGTTGAAAAACTGGACAGCTGACGTGCAGTACATGTTCTTCCCGATCAATCACAAACATAGTGCCGACGAGCCGGGATTTCACTGGACCTTGCTGGTATTCGATTGCACCACAGAAGAGTGGATTTTTTACAACTCTTTGGTCCCAGCTGACAAAAAAAGTAGTATAACAAAGCTTTACCAAAGAGATGCAAGAATAATGGTGAGTTGAAATTTAATATTTTGATTACTGGAAACTTGCAATTAATTTGATTAATACTAATTTTTGTTCCTATTGACATTGCAGAAAGAAAGATTATTAGAGATTTTTGAGATTCATTCCAAAAAATTAATGAGAAAAATTAATATAAAATACGCAAAATGCCCCCAACAAGCAAACAGGTATATAAATTTTTGACATCTAATTTCATTTCATATTTTCTACTTTTTTTTAGTACAAAATCTAATTTCATTTAATGATTGCTCTATGGAAATTTCAGTGTTGATTGCGCTATATATGTATGCAAGTACATGGAAAGCATAGCGTCTGGCTATCATCCATCAGCTGTTGATGCTGTTACGGTTGCTGGTGTACAGAAACTAAGAAGTGAGCTTGCATACATGATACTTGCAGATGTAGAGAAGAGTTGGGATAAAGAAACAGACATTATACGACATACGACATATGAAGACTGATAGTTGACAAATTATTGATATACCACAATTTTTTTTTATAAATGTAAAAAACATTTCAAGTGCAATTCATTGCATAATTTTTTGGTTGTATTGATTTAATTTATACACATTTCTATACATTTATTTATTATAAGTTCCATTGATTATTTACAGTCTTCATTTGTTACAACTTGGCTGTTACTATTGCGTACTGAATCTACTGATGTTAGAAACAAACATGCCTTCAGTAATTGTGTTAATCAACAACAACACTGCGACCTTGGTCGCTATGCGTGTTAATATAAAGGAAACACCTACCTAACGTACAGCGACTTAAGTCTTCACCATCTCAAAATTCTAAAAAGAAGGTTGCGACTTTGGTCGCAGTTGATAGCCGCAGCCTTAATAAAATACAATGCGACTTTGGTCGCAGTTGATGGCGGCAATGTTTTAATCAACAATAACACTGCGACCTTAATTGCTATGCGTGTTAATATTAAGGAAACACATACCTAACGTACTGCGACTTAAGTCTTCACCATCTCAAAATTTTAAAAAGAAGGTTGCGACCTTGGTCGCTATGCGTGTTAATATAAAGGAAACACCTACCTAACGTACTGCGACCTAAGTCGCAGTACATGTAGTGCGACTTAAGTCGCAGTACATGTAATGCGACCCTAGATTGCAGTTGCTGGCCATCTTTATCAATAACAACACTGCGACATTGGTCGCAATTAACCATGTACACTGCGACAAAGTCTCTGACTACATTATAAACAAAAAAAATTAAACCATAAAGTAGAATTTTGTAGCATTAAAACTTTAAAGTACAACTACATACAAAAATAATACAGTAGAAACCAAAGAATGATAATAAATCTGATTATAATTACACGCCAGTGTCAGAATTCGACTTAATCTCTCTACACTGTGCGACCCTGGTCGCACTTCATAAAAAATTGAAGTCTTTGTTCCTTCGAGATGGAAGCAACCCAAAACTACTTCTTCTGCCAAAAAAAATTAAATAGTAAGAATTTTAAAGATTAATCGTTAGAAAAAAAATGATTAACAGGTTTAATGTAATACCAGTAACGGACAACCAGTCCTGTAATGGCCCAGCTCTTGGCAGTTACCACATCTTCGATGCTTAACTTCCTTCTGATAAATAGAATCTTCAAAACCAGACTTAAGCCTGGATGCAGCTCTAGGCCTCCCCTTGGTTGGTACAGGACCAATTGGATCACGTATATTCAATTCTTCACCATCTCGCAATACGACAACGGATCCACTGGAACCAACCGCAGTTTTAGGCTGTGATGAACGATCATTTCCTGACATTGCTCTGTATTCTCTAGTGGTATCTTGGGCAAAACTTTCCAAAACTGCCTCCAACTTTGAAATATTTTCATCAGAATCAGCGACCATGTTCACAATTGCATTAAATTTTGAATGAACTGTCAACAATCTAGCCGTCCGTGGAGTGCCTTGACTGGGAAAAGGCTTCATGCCATTTTCAATTGCAACGTTTTTGTAACGAGCATCCAACCTCCATCTCTGAAGTATATATGATTCCGGTATATGTGTAACGTGATTGCGCCACAAAATACACAAAATATGTCTACATAGGATACCCTCTGTTTCAAATAACGAACAACTGCAAGAAACATGAAGTTCCTCTCGCTTATCATAAATGACCTTTTCCCAACTGTCTTTTGATTCTGAAAAATTACCAACCAAATATGTTGATCCAGGTTTGTCATGTTTCACCTCTTCTGAAAACAGTGTCATTACAACTGCCCATTCATTTTGGAACAACTGAAAAATTTTCGGTGTATACAACTTCGAAACCTGTATCTCATATGGATTGGATGTACAATTGGGCACAGAATTCAAACCCCTAAAATCTTGAAGAGATTCAGATGCACGACGGAAGCAACAGCTTTATCATATTGGTGAACAAATTCCACTAGTTTAGTGTTTGAGTTAACAAAACCATCAAAGAAGGAATTAATACTCTCGGACCTCTGACTGGTTGTCATTCCAGCACAGAAAACATCCTTGAGATATGCATTAACCCAATGTCCACGAAGCCTGTACATCTTCATCAACCAACTGTCATCTTCTTCTTCTAACTGATATTTTTCACTCATCAGACGCCATCGTTCCTCACAAGTGCTTATATCGCGGGAGGTGTACCAAGCATGGAAATCGGAGACCATATCTTCTCCATACTTGTTTGCCATTGGGATTTGTTGCTCGGCAATATGTTTCCGCACATGCCAGAAACAGTAACGGTGCCGAGAAGTTGGGAAAACAATCTTGATGGCGTCACCAATCTGCGCATCCTGATCAGTAATAATCAGCTTCGGTTCAACTCCATGCATGCACTTGAGCCATTTTTGGAATAACCAAACAAAAGTATCCCTCTGCTCATCAGCAAGCAATGCACAGCTGAACAAAATTGACTGCCGGTGATGATTTACTCCAGTGAATGGAGCAAATGGCAAGCTCAAGTGATTAGTTCTGTATGTGGTGTCAAAAACGATCACATCACAGAAGCTCAGATACGAGGAAATAGCTCTTCCATCAGCCCAAAAAATGCTTCTCAGTGTGCCCGCGTTATCGACTTCACTTGAAAAGAAGAATTCTGGATCGGTCTCGGCTTTCTCTTGAAAATATTTGATAATAGCAATAAACTCATGACCGCAGTTATTTCTACATTGACGAGTGAAATCAATAACTTGTTGAGGGCGCACTTCTTCACAGCCTTCTCCCTGGCTCATTGCATTCACAACGCGGGAAATATTTGAAGGCCGCATTCCAACATCAACCAGATTGCTCATAATGCTTCTGCTAATTGTTGAACGATGAGTCTGGTGAGAGTAATGGTGATGTACCTTATCCGGGCTAGACAATTCATGTGAATGAGTATCAACAAATTTTGTGATAACCCAATGTCTTTTGTCCAAAAAAAAACGAAGACGGATATGCATCTCAGCAGGACAACCTACTCTAGTGTTAACTCGACGATGCACTGTAAGCCCCTCTTGTCTTTTGTCACATAATTTCTTCAGACCTTCCTTGTTGCAGCAAAATTTTCTGCAAATAATCTCATGTGGAGGCTTCCGTGACTTATCTGTACTTTTTCTTCTCACGCTAAAACCTCTATTCCTTGCAAAAGAATTGTAGAAATTGTATGCTTCCATATGCGACAGGAACTGTTTCCCTAAAAACTTATCTGAGCTTCCAGACATTTCTCCATGTGCATTCATATCCTACCAAAAAAAATTACACCAATTAAATGAATAAAATATAAGTTATATAAATGCGACCAAGGTCGCATAAGAGATGAAAAACAATTTACTTCTTATCAATTACTGCGACCAAGGTCGCAGTTAACCGTATGAGAAGAAATCTATATTACTTCTTATTCAAGACTGCCACCAAAGTCGCAGTTATGAAATCTATAATACTCCTTATTGAAGACTGCGACCTAAGTCGCCGTTATCCGTATGTGAAGAAATCTATATTATTCCTTACTATAGATTGCGATCTAAGTCGCAGTTTTCCGCATGTGAAGAAATCTATATTACTCCTTACCAAAGACTATGACCTAAGTCGCAGTTATCCGTATGTGAAGAAATATATATTACTCCTTACTAATGACTGCGAACTAAAACGCATACCTAAAAAAAATGAATTCACAGCCGAAGATTATTTTCAAATAAGATTGCGACCGAATATTAAAACGGTCGCAGTACCTAATAGTCTAAAGAGAAAAAAATCAATATTTCAGAAATTGTTTTTAAAATATATATAAACAATTAAAACCTGTTGATCGGCATGCAGAGATGTCAACCCTTCAAGATTTTCAATATTCTGAGAGAAAGTAGATCCAGATGTAATATCTTCCATATTAAGATCGCCGGTATACTGCTCAGACGTCGACATTAAATCTTTTGGAAAAAAAATTGATCTGAAAAGATTTTATATTTTCAGAAAAAAGTTTATCGCAGACTGAAAAGATGAAACTAGATCTTTCAAAAAGAGGTCAGGAAAATAGGGTGAAAAGTAATTTATATAGAATACCCTATAAAGAGCGGCAAAAAAAGGGGGGAAAAATAATAATAAACAATAATCAAGGGAACGCTCTAAGAGTTGCTTTTCATAAGGGGTATTTGGTAATTTAACAGTCGCCTAAAAGCGTGCCGCAACTCAGTGACGTGACAATTTGAGCCACGTCAGCGCAGGCTGAGAGAGTTCTCTCAGCCTGCCGGCTGATATCCATTTTTCTCATATATATATATATACCTATATATATATACACATATATACCTATATATATAGGTATATATATATACCTATATATATATATATAGGTATATATATATATATACCTATATATATATAGGTATATATGTGTATATATATAGGTATATATATAGGTATATATATATATATAGATATATATAGTATATACCTATATATATATATATATATATATAGATATATATATAGGTATATATATATATATAGGTATATATATAGGTATATATATATATATATATATATATATATTATATATATATATATATATCTATATATATATATATATATATATATAAGGTAGCCCTGTTCTTGCATTGTTGTTATCATTAGTGCGTATCAATTCATGTTAAAATTCTGCATTAGCGTTGGTAAGTGTTGGTAAACTTGTAAGACCGTTGGTAAGCCCGCTAAGTGAATAGGGTGTTCCAGGCATAGTGTTCCCGTTAAGACTAGAGTTGCAGCATACATTTGATCATGCATTAATTATGGCTAACATTGTAAGAAGAATGCTTCTAGGTTCCAATTCATCCTCAGACTCAATTAAGAAGATAGTAAAAAGTAGGGAAGACATAATTCATGAGGACTATTTAGAATGAAAAATTCCAAATGAAAAATTAGAAAACATCTATAGTATAGGAACATTTGACTTCAAAACATCATACGCAATTAAAACATCTCATTTTCTCCTCGTTTGGGCCCTAATCAGCTCTTATAAGGCCTAATTCAGCTCAATCGGGGTTGAAAGTTTGACTTTTAGTAAAACTTCTCAATTAAGACTAGAAACTAGTTTAATTAAAAGTAATTATACATAAAAACTATGTATTACTACTCTCGGCTCTTAAAAACATTATTTGATCCCTAATCGGCTCTTACAAGGCCTAGTTCAGGCCAATCAGGACTGAAAGTTTGACTTTTAATCAAAATTCTAAATTAACATAAGAAACAAGATTAATTAGTAATAATTGTGCATAGAAACTCTATATTCCACTCTCAGCACTTGAAAATCATGTTTTTCTCTCGTTTGGCCCCATTTAGCTCTTATAAGGCCTAGTTCAGGCTAATAAGAACTGAAGGTTTGGGTTTTGGTCAAACTTTCATATTGAGACTAGAAAATAGTTTAATTAGTGGTAATTGCACATAAAAACTATGTCATACTACTCTCAGCTCTTGAAAACCTCATTTTTATCCCGTTTGGGCCCTAATCAGCTCTATATTGCCTAGTTCAGGCCAATCGGGGCTGAAAGTTTGACTCTAGGTCAAACTTTCTAATTAACACTAGAAACAAAGTTAATTAGTAGTAATTATACATAGAAACTATGTAATACCATTCACATCCCTTTTAAACCTTGTTTTCCTCCAGTTTTCCCCATTCATCTCTTATAAGGCCTAGTTCAGGCCAATCAGGGCTGAAATTTGACTTTTGGCAAAAATTCTCAAATAATCCTAAAACAAGTTAAACTAGTTAACACTAGAAATAAGGTTATTTAGTAGTAATTGCATATAGAAACTATGTAATACCACTCACGTCTCTTGAAAATCATATTTTCCTCTAGTTTGGGTCATGTTCGGCTCTTATAATACCCAGTTGAGGCCAGTCGGGGCTGAAGATTTGACTTTTGGTCAAACTTCCCTATTAAGAATAGAAACAAATTTAATTAATAGTAATTTTACATGAAAACTATGTAGTACTACTCTCGGCTCTTGAAAAGATATTTTCTCCCTGTTTCAGCTCTATTCGGCTTTTCTAATACCTAGTTCAGGCCAATCGGGGCTGAAGATTTGACTTTTTATTAAACTTCCCAATAAAGAATAGAAACAAGTTTAATTAATAGTAATTATACATAAAAACTATGTAATACTACTCCTGGCTCTTGAAAGTATGTTTTCTCTTTGTTTGAGTCTTATTCTGCTCTTATAATGCCTAGTTCAGGCCAATCGAGCCTGAAAATTTGACTTTTATACGAACTTGCTGATTAATAGTAGAAATAAATTAATTATTTATAATTGTATATAAAAACTATGTAATACTACTCATAGCTCCTAAACAATATTTTCTCCCTGTTTAGGTCATATTCGACTTTTTTAAGGCCTAGCTTAGGCCAATCTGGGCGGAAAGAGTGACTTTTGATCAAAATCTCAATTAAGGCCAGAAACAAGTTTAATTAGTAGTAATTATACATAAAAATTATGTAATACTACTCCCAGCTCTTGAAAACCCTAGTTTCTCCCCGATTTGGCCCTTTTCGACTCTTATAAGGCCTAGTTCAAGCCAATCAGGGCTGAACGTTTGACTCTTTGTCAAATTTTCTAATTAACACTAGAAACAAGATTAATTAGCCACAATTGTACATAGAAACTATGTAATAATACTCCTGGCACTTTAAAATCATGTTTTATCTCTATTTAGGTCATATTCGGCTCATATAAGGCCTAATTTAGGGCAATCGGGACAGAAAGTCTGACTTTGGTCAAACTTTCCAATTAAGACTAGAAATAAGTTTAATTAGTAGGAATTATACATAAAAATTATGTAATACTACTCGCTGCTCTTGAAAACTACATTTTCTCCCCATTTGGACCCTATTCAGCTCTAATAAGGCCTAGTTCAGGTTAACAGGGCTTTAAAGTTTGACTTTTGGTTAAGCTTCCAAATTAACAATAGAAATTAGGTTAATCAGAAGTAATTGTACATAGAACTATGCAATACCATTCACGACCCTTGAAAATCATATTTTCCTCCCATTTGGTTCCTATTCGGCTATTATAAAGCCTAGTCCAGGCCAATCGGGGCAGAAAGTTTGATTTTTTATAAAACTTTCCAATTAAGACTAGAAACTAGTTTAATCGTAGTAATTATGAAAAAAACTATGTATTAATACTCTTAGCTCTTGAAAACTTATTTTCTCCTCGTTTGGGCGGCTATTATAAGGACTGGTTCAGGCCAATTGGGGCTGAAACAACTTTTGGTCGAACTTACTAGAGACAAGGTTAATTAGTATTAATTGTACAAGAAACTAAGTAATACCATTGACGGCCCTTAAAAACCATGTTTTCCTCCCGTTTGGTCCCATTCGGCTCTTATATGGCCTAGTTCAGGCCAATCGGTGTTGAAAGTTTGATTATTGGTCAAACTTCCCAATAAAAACTAGAAACAAGTTTAATTAGTAGTAATTATATATAAAAACACTGTCATACTACTATGGGCTCTTGAAAACAACGTTTTCTCCTCGTTTGGGCCCTAATCGGCTCTTATAAGGCCTAATTCAGGCCAATTGGGGTTGAAAGTTTAACTTTTACTAAACTTCCAATTAAGACTGGAAACTAGTTTAATTAGTAGTAATTATACATGAAACTATGTCATACTACTCCCGGCACTTAAAAACCTCATTTTCTTCCCGTTTGGACCCTAATTGGCTCTTATAAGGCCTAATTCAGGTTAACAGGGTTGAAAGTTTGACTTTTAGTAAAACTTCCCAATTAGTAGAAATTAGTTTAATTAATAGTAATTATATTTAAAAACTATGTATTACTACTCTTGGCTCTTGAAAACCTTGTTTGAGCCCTAATTGGCTCTTATGAGGACTAGTTCAGGCCAATCAGGAATGAAAGTTTGACTTGTGATCAAAATTCCTAATTAACATAAGAAACAAGGTTAATTAGTAATAATTGTGCATAGAAACTCTATAATCCACTCTCAGCACTTGAAAACCATGTTTTTCTCCCGTTTAGCCCCATTCAGATCTTATAAGGCCTAGTTCAGGCCAATAAGAACCGAAAGTTTGGGTTTTGGTCAAACTTTCATATTAAGATTAGAAAATAGTTTAATTAGTGGTAATTGCACATAAAAACTATGTAATACTACTCTCGCTCTTGAAAACCTCATTTTTTCCCGTTTGGGCCCTAATCAGCTCTTATATTCCCTAATTCAGGCCAATCGGGGCTGAAAGTTTGACTCTAGGTCAAACTTTCCAATTAACACTAGAAACAAAGTTAATTAGTAGTAATTATACATAGAAAATATATAATACCATTCACGTCCCTTGTAAACCTTTTTTTCCTCCAGTTTGGTCCTCATTCGTCTCTTATAAGGCCTAGTTCAGGCCAATCAGGGCTGAAATTTGACTTTTGATAAAAATTCTCAAATAATCCTAAAATAAGTTAAACTAGTTAACACTAGAAACAAGGTTATTTAGTAGTAATTGCATATAGAAACTATGTAATACCACTCACAGCTCTTGAAAACTATATTTTCCTCTCGTTTGGGTCATGTTCGGCTCTTATAATGCCTAGTTGAGGCCAATTGGAGCTGAAGATTTGACTTTTGGTCAAACTTTCCTATTAAGAATAGAAACAAGTTTAATTAGTAGTAATTTTACATGAAAATATGTAGTACTACTCCCGGCTCGTGAAAAGATGTTTTCTCCCTGTTTGAGCCTTATTCGGCTTTCATAATGCCTAGTTCAAGCCAATCAGGGCTGAAGATTTGAGTTTTTATCAAACTTCCCAATAAAGAATAGAAACAAGTTTAATTAGTAGTAATTATATATAAAAACTATGTAATACTACTCTCGGCTCTTGAAAGCATGTTTTCTCCTTGTTTAAGTCCTATTCTGCCCTTATAATGCTTAGTTCAGGCCAATCGAGCCTGAAAGTTTGACTTTTAGACGAACTTCCTGATTAATAGTAGAAACAAGTTTAATTAGTAGTAATTGTATATAAAAACTATGTAATACTACTCCTAGCTCCTAAACTATATTTTTTTCCCTGTTTAGGTCATATTCGGCTTTTTTAAGGCCTAGCTCAGGCCAATCTGGGCTGAAAGAGTGACTTTTGATCAAACTCTCCAATTAAGGCCAGAAAATAGTTTAATTAGTAGTAATTATATATAAAAACTATGTAACTACTCCCAGCTCTTGAAAACCGTAGTTTCACCCAGATTGGGCGCTTTTCGGCTCTTATAAGGTCTAATTCAGGCCAATCGGGGCTGAAAGTTTGACTTTTGGTCAAACTTTCTAATTAACACTAGAAACAAGATTAATTAGCCACAATTGTACATAGAAACTATGTAATAATACTCCTGGCTCTTTAAAAACCTTGTTTTCTCTCTGTTAGGTCATATTCGGCTTATATAAGGCCTAGTTCAGGGAAATTGAGACTGAAAGTCTGACTTTGGTCAAACTTTTCAATTAAGACTAGAAACAAGTTTAATTAGTAGTAATTATACATAAAAACTATATAATACTATTCCTAGCTCCTGAAAATAGCATATTCTCCCGGATTGGGCCTTTTTCGGTTCTTATAAGGCCTCGTTTAGACCAATCGGGGCTGAACGTTTGACTTTTAGTCAAACTTCTCAATTAAAACTAGAAACTAGATAAAATAGTAGTAATTTACATAGAAACTATGTAATACAACTCTCAGCTCTAGAAAACCATGTTTTCCTCTGGTTTGGCCCCTTTTTAGCTCTTATTTATATGGCCTAATTTAGGTCAATCGAGGCTAAAAGTTTAATTTTTTTGAAAAATTTTCAAATTAAGAATATAAACAAGTTTAATTAATCAAAATTATACATAAAAACTATATGATACTACTCTCAGCTCTTGAAAACCATGTTTTCTCCCTGTCTGGGCCCTATTTGGCTCTTATAAGGCCAGTTCAGACCAATCGGAGTTGAAAGTTTGACTTTTAGTCAAACTTTCTAATTAAAATTAGAACTTAGGTTAATTAGTAGTAATTATACATAGAAACAATGTAATACCACTTTCAGCTTTTGAAATAATATTTCCTACCGTTTGAGCCCTATTCGGCTCTTACAAGGCCTAATTCAGGCCCATAAGGGCTCAAGATTTGACTTTCGGTCAAACATCTAAATTAAGACCTGAAACAAGTTTAATTAGTAGTAATTATACAAAGTTACAATGTAAAAGTACTCCTGTCTCGTGAAAGCTGCATTTTCTCCCCGTTTGGATCCTATTTAGCTTTAATAAGGCCCTGTTCAGGCTAATCAGGGTTTAAAATTTGACTTTTAGTTAAATTTTCTAATTAATATTAGAAATAAGGTTAATTTGTAGTACTTGTACATAGAAACTACGTAATACCATTCACGGTACTTGAAAACTATGTTTTCCTACCGTTTGGTCCCATTCGGCTCTTATAAGGCCTAGTTCAGGCCAACCAGAGCTGAAAGTTTGACAAAAGTCAAATTTTCAGATTAAGACTAGAAACAAGATTAATAGTAGTAACTGCATATAGAAACTATGTAATACTACTCTCGGCTCTTTAAAATCAAGTTTTCTCCCTGTTTAAACTATATCTGGCTCCTAGTTCAGGCCAATCAGTGTGAAAGTTTGACTTTTAATCAAACTTCCAAATTAAGACTAGAAGAAAGTTTAATTAGAAGTAATTATATATAAAAATTATGTAATACTACTCCCGGCTCTGGATAATCGCATTTTGTCCCTGTTTGGGCCCTTTTCGTATCTTATAAGGCCTAGTTCAGTCCAATCAGGGTTAAAGTTTGACTTTTGGTAAAAATACCCAATTAACACAAGAAACAGCGATAATTAGCAGTAATTGTACATAGAAACTATGTAACACCACTCGTAGCTCTCGGAACCATATTTTCCTCCAGTTTGGGTCCAATTCGGCTCATATAAGGTATAATTCAGGCCAATCGGGGCTGAAAAGTTTAACTTTTGGTCAAACTTCCAACTTAAGAATAGAGACAAATTGAATTAGTAGTGGTTATACATACAAACTATGTGATACTACTCCCAGCTCTTGAAAACCATGTTTTCTCCCCATTTGGACCCTATTCTCTGCTCTTATAAGGCCTAGTTCTAGCCAATCAGGGCTGAAAGTTTGAGTTTTAGTGAAACATCTCAATTAAGAAAAGAACCAAGTTTAATTAGTAGTAATTATACATAAAAACAATGTAATAGTACTTTGAGTTATTGAAAACTTCATTTTTCCCCCCGTTTGGGACCTATTCGGCTCATATACAACTTAGTCCTGGCCAATTCGGGGCTAAAAATTTGACTTTTGATCAAACTTCTCAATTAGCACTAGAAACAAGGTTAATTAGCTGTAATTGTATATAGAAACTATGTAATAACACTCTCAGCTCTTGACAACAATATTTTCCTTTCATTTGGGCCCTATTTGGCTCTTATAAGGCCTAGTTAAGGCCAATAAGGGCTAAAGGTTTGACTTTTCATCAAACTTCCCAATTAAGATTAGAATCAAGTTTAATTAGTAGTAATTATATATAAAAACTATGTAATACTACCCCCAGCTCTTAAAAACTACATTTTCTCCCCATTTCAACCCTATTGGGTTCTTATAAGGCCTAGTTCAGGCCAATTCGGGTTGAAAGTTTGACGTTTAGTCAAACCTCTAAATCAAAAATAGAAACAAGTTTAATTAGTAGTAGTTATGCATATACACGATGTGATACTACTCTCAGCTCTTAAAACCATATTTTCTCCCCGTTTGGGCCTTCTCGGCTCTTATAAGACCTGGTTCAAGCAGTCGAGGCTGAAAGTTTAACTTTTGGTAAAACTTTCTAATTAAAACTAGAAACAAGTTTAATAGTGATAATTATACATAAAAACTATGTAATATACTCGCGGCTATTAAAAACTGCATTTCTCTTTATTTGGACCCTATGGCTAATCGGGGCTGAAAGTTTGACTTTTGGTCAAACTTTTAATTAACGCTAGAAACAAGGTTAATTAGTAGTAATTAGATATAAAAACTATGCAATACCACTCACAGCTCTTGAAAACCACATTCTCCTCCTGTTTGGATCCTATTTGGCTCTTATAATGCCTCATTCAGGCCAATCAAGGCTGAAGGTTTGAATTTTATATAAAATTACTATGTAATACTACTCTCGGCTCTTGAAAACATGTTCTCTCTCCTTTTTGGGCCTATTCCGTTCTTATAAAGCCTAGTTTAGGCCAATCGGGACTGAAAGTTTGACTTTTCGTCAAGCTTTCAGATTAAGGCTAGAAACAAGTTTATTAATAGTAATTGAATATAGAAGCTTTGTAATACCGTTCCCGGCTATTTAAAATCAAGTTTTCTCCCTGTTTGGGCCTTATTTGGCTCTTATAAGGCCTACTTTAGGCAAGTCGGGGCTAAAAATTGACTTTGGTCAAACTTTCAAATTAAGTACAGAAATAAGTTTAATTGGTCAAACGCTAATGCAGAGTTTAACATGCAATTGATACGCACTAATGATAACAACAATGCAAGAAAATGGCTATATATATATATATATATATATATATATATATATATATGATATATATATATATATATATATATATAT
>JAVJIF010020218.1:0-86012 GCA_038442645.1 Agave tequilana | reverse complement strand
AGGAACGTGTGGCCACCCAAGACGTGTTCTCTGTCAACGAGGCACAAAATAAGGCAATGAAGATTGAAAGGTTGCAAAGCAGAACCTTACCTTTCAAAGGCGCAACAGAGAAGGCATCCCTACAGTACAAGAATCCAACAAGGTTTTGCATCGAATGACCTCCAGCCCGTAAGGTTATTGACACCCCTCCAGTAAACTCGGCGATGATAGCCGCGCTCATTACAAAGAGCAAGGAGAATCCATATGCCAAGCCTGGGGTTGGCAATGCCAAGCCTGGGGTTGGCAAGTGTTACAAGTGTGGCGAATCTGGACACAGGTCTAATGAGTGTCCGAAGAAGAGGCCCGTCAACATGAAGGACTACGAGGACGAAGATGAAGTACTGATCGAGACTGAACCAAAAAATTTCAACTTTGTCAAAGAAGATGGAGAGGTAGCCACATGCGTGGTCCAGCAGTTGCTATGCAACCAAAAGAACCCCAATACTACACAAAGGCATCAGATTTTGTACTCAAGGTGTCCGGTAAAGAACCAGGTGTGCCTCTTCCACCACCACTGAAGCCGACTAAAGAAGAAAAATCAAACTTCATATCGATTTGCAACTGAGGTGAATTCTTGTAGAGTCCAAGGAGACAAAGCAACGATTTGCTTTGGTAGTCAGTTTAGAAATCGACCCAGTAATTGAAGTTCCTGAGAAATGAGGCCTATGTTGGAAGAATTTCAAAGAATAGAGTTCATGATGAGCTCCCAGACGAACTGCTGCCCGTGAGGGATATCCGACACCACACTGATCTGATCCTTGAAGCGAGTCTATTCAACCTCCCACGCTACCAGATGAATCCAAATAAAAGTGAAGTTCTAAGGGAGAAGGTCGAAGAATTGATTCAGAAGGGGCACATTATAGAGAGCATGATGCCGACCCTTTTGACTCCAAACAAGGATGAAAGTTGGTGCATGTGCATGGACAGCCGAGCCATCAACAAGATCACTATCCGATATCGATTTTCGATACCTCGCCTTGATGATATGTTGGATCGATTAGGAGGGTCATACATGTTTTGAAGATTAATCTGATGAGCGGCTACCGCCAAATTCGTACTAGGCCAGGAGATGAGCGAAAGACGGCGTTCAAGACCCTAGAAGGACTGTACGAGTGGATAGTCGTGCCCTTTGGACTATCCAATGCACCGAGCACCTTCATGAGATTGATGAATCAAACGCTTAAGCCTTTCTTGGGAAAATTTGTGGTTATCTACTTTGACGACATCCTAATTTATAGTTCAAGCGAAGTTGAGCATCTTCAACATCTATAGGACGTGTTCACTGTTCTGCAAGCCAATGAGTTATACATAGGGGTGCCACCGGATGTGAATTATCCGCGGATATCCGCATCCAAATCCGCCTCTAATCCGGATACAAATATCATTTTTTCACATCCGTCAATATCCGTATCCGTATCTGTATCCGAAAGTTAGATGCAGATACAAATATGATAAAAGCAATATCCTATTCGTATCCGATCCGATATCCGAATGTTGGGTGCTTGATAATGATATTCATATGGAAGAGACTATTCTTCAATGAAGTAAGACATTTGATTTTGAAATTTTGAGTTGCTGAAAAAGTAATAGTGGAAAGTATTCAAGAAAGAGTAGCACGAGATATCTTGAGTATTTTGACATCAACCATAACATCCGAATCGGCATTTAGCACCGGAGGTCGTGTAATCCATTACTATAGAAGCCGAATAATAATGGATACGGTGAAAATATTAATATGTACACAATCTTAATATAGATGAGATAAAAAGTAATATAAGTATATCCGTTTAGTTTATCCTTAGCTGTATCCATTTCTACATATTCTATTAGTATCCGCATCCGATCAGCGAATATCCGATCTGTATCCGATATCCGATTTTGACGGACATGGATATCATTTTTTCACATCCGTCAATATTCTTATCCGTATCCATATTTGAAGGTTGGGTGCAGATACGTATATGGTAAAGACAATCTCCAATCCGTATCCGATCCGATGGAACCCTAGTTATACATCAACCTGAAAAAGTGCAGTTTCATGACTACAAATTTGATATTCTTAGATTTTGTTGTTAGTTCCCAAAGGATCCATGTAGATGAGGAGAAAGTGAGGGCAATCCGAGGTCAGCCCGCACTTTAGAGTGCTATCGAGGTAAGAAGCTTTCACAGCATTGCTACTTTTTACCGGCTTTTCATCCGCAACTTTAGTTACTTGGTAGCACTCCTAATAGACTATTTGAAGAAGACGGGTGCGTCTGGACTTATGAAGCCGGAAGGGCTTTTGAACTTATCAAGGAAAAACTTACTAATGCCCCTATCTTAGCCTTTCCAAGCTTTGATAGGGTGTTCGAGGTAGAGTGTGATGATTGCGAAGTGGGCATTGGAGCAGTACTCTCATAGAAAAAGAGATCTATTGCCTTCCTCAGTTAAAAATTAAATGAGGCATGACAAAAGTGGTCTACATATGAACATGAGTTATATGTAATGTATCGCTCATTGAAGTCATGGGAGAGCTATCTTATAACTAGTGACTTCGTGCTGTTTCGGATCAACAATTACTCTAATACTTCAAGAACCAAAAGCACATAAATAAGATATATGCAAGGTGGACATCCTACTTTGAGCAGTTCAATTTTGTGATTCGTCACAAATCTAAAGTAGATAACGAAGTTCCTGATGCATTGAGTCGAAGAGTTTCACTGTTGGTCTCGTTACAAAGTGAAATCATTGGGTTCGAATGCTTGAAGGAGCTATATAAAAAGGATGAAGACTTTGCTGATATTTGGGAGAAGTGTACGTCGCGACAGTCCGCACAAGATTTTCATATCCTAGATGGATTTAAGGGAAATCAGTTGTGTATCAAGGACTTCGTTGAGGGAGAAAGTTATTAGAAACTTGCACGGAGGCGAATTTGTAGGGCACTTTGGGAGAGACAAGACTACAACAAGCTTTTAAGAGATAATTATTGGCCCAACTGGGAAAGGATGTGACTACAATTGTGAGGAGTTGTCCGGTTTGTCAAGTTGCTAAAGGATAAGCCCAAAATATAGAACTGTATACGCCTTTGTCCGTCCCCAAAGATAGTTGGGAGGAATTGAGCATGGATTTTGTGCTAGGACTTCCTCACACACAAGGAGTGGATTCTATCTTCGTGGTAGTTGATCGATTCTCCAAGATGGTGCACTTTATTCTTTGCAGAAAGACTTCCGATGTACCACATGTGGCCAAGTTGTTCTTTCAAGAGGTTGTGAGACTACATGGCGTGCCAAGTTCATTGTTTCGGATTGAGACAACAAGTTCTTAGCGACATTCTGGACTACCCTTTTGAGGAGATTTAACACATCACTGCAATACAGTAGCACGACACATCCTCAAACTGATGGTCAGATGAAAATTATCAATTGCACCTTAGGCAACCTATTGAGAAGTATATGTGGAGACAAGCCAAGAGCGTGGGATCAAGTTTTGCCCCAAGTGGAGTTTGCTTACAACAGCTTAATTAACAACTCAACGGTTATGTCACCCTTTTTATTGTCTATAGGAAGGTACCTCATCATCTCCTAGACTTAGCCAAGTTGCCCATTGGAGAGAAGTTTAGTAGTGCAGCTGCGCCATGGCAGAACAAATACTAAATGTTCAAGAGGAGGTTTGATTAAAGTTGGAGAAATCCAATGCGAGGTATAAAGTCGTAGCTGACAAAAAGATGAGAAAAAAGGTCTTCGAAGAAGGGGATATGGTAATGGTATAGTTGAGAAAGAATTCCTGCTGAGTCCTACAACAAGTTAAAGCCAAGGGCCATTCATAATTGTAAGGAAGATCAATGATAACGCTTACATTGTAGATCTTTCAAGCGACATGGCAATGTCCAAAATGTTCAACGTGGCAGATCTCCATGAATATTACCCTACTAAGAAGCTATATCCAGATGATAACTCGAGGATGAGTTCTTTTGAAGAGGGAGGGACTGATGTAGGAGATCAAGATGAGAATGGCTGATTTAAGTTACCTGTCGACAACTCTCTTCAACTATCAACATACTTTTACAGAAACTCAGTAGTTTACAGTTCTGTCGACAATACTCTTCATCTGTCTGCAGGATTTTACAAAAAATCAGGGAATTACACACCTGTCGACAATACTCTTCCCCTGTTGACCGGCTTGCTGCGTATCAGAGTTTTCTAGTTTGTTTAGGAGTTATTTTCTGGGTCCGTTTTGGATTCCAATTTGTTTTATTTTTGTTTCTTTATTTTAATTTCCTAATTAGAGAAGTATTCTTCTTTTATTTGCCTATATAAGGCCATTGTATCTTAGGTTTTTTTTATCATCCAACTTTAATTAATACAATTGAGTTTTTGCTCTCAAATTACTCGTGGATTCGAGTTGTTCTTTTGACTCATGGATTCAGGTTGCTTGCTCGTGGGTTTGAGTGATTATCCCTTACCTGAAGGCTTCTTCAGGGCTCGTTAGCACTAGTACGATATCTAGCCCGCGTCGTTTGTCTCCGTCGCTTTCGTGTTTGCATCATTTAGAATCCTGGTATCGGTATCGTCATCGACCAATGATTTAAGTATTAATATCGTCAATATCGCCAGGAAATATCGGCAATATTGGCCCTAACACCGGCCGATGTTATAGAGTTAATATCGTATCTGATATCCCAAAACCCACTACAATAGTGCTGATATATATCGGGATCGACCGATATTTGAAACAAAGATAATATGATAATAGCAGCTTCCAAAAAACCTTGAGGCTTTATACAATGCACCTTTGGAGAGGACCTAAGCTTATAAAAGACTTTTGTAGGATAGGTCTCAAGACACATAACACTTCTACTCCCACCATCACGATCCCACCTCAAAGGCGTGTTTCACTACTTGCAAAAGCTTTGACTGTTGTGATTTTAGGAGAGGACGTCCCCATGACCAGATCGACTGGGGCAGCGCCATGGTTCACAGTCGCGGTCTCGGCCGCCGACTCGGCGGGCACTGAGACAAATCAGTCTCGGCGACTCAGATCGGTCTCGGGTGATACGCGCAAAACGCTATATAGAAAGCTCAAAAATTTCTGAAAAAATCACGAAAAATCTTAAAAAAATGTGGACATCCACATACATGTATCACATGTCTAAAAATATCACTTAGCACACTAAACATAAAGCGAAAGTATAAATACACACGTCGTTGGTAGAAACATATCAAAATACATGCACAATATAGTAAATTGCACAAGCTACATTTATAAATACATGCTAATGTAGTTATTTCCACATTGAATTGCGACAATCGGGCAGTGGCGGCAATCTCCAGATCTGAGTAAGAGAGATGTAAGTTTTTTTTCTTTTTTTTCGTTATACCTGTTCGTCACGGGTGAATATACGTTTCGGTCGAGAATCAGAGTCGACTCGGTTGACTCGGCCAAGTCACGACCGATTCGGCCGTGAATCCACCGAGTCGACCGAGTCAACTCCGATTCTCGGCTGAGTCAGTCTCTTCTGAGTTGAGTCGATCGACTCGTGACTCAGACTCGTCCTGGAGCCGGCCGAGACGGATACGACTCGGCCGACTCGTCTCCGACTCGGCCGAGTCTTTGAACCATGGGCAGCGCAGCAGATACGAACCACATGATCTATTAAGGCAACTTGAAAAAGAGAAGATATTCCAAAGTAGATAGAAAGCCAACACACAATATAACGTGGTTCCACCGATCAAACAGATCGTGTGTACGTCCGCAGGAAAAAGGGAAGAAACTTTATTAAAACTTTGGCGGTGTACAATAAGAATGACTTATACCTCACGCTGAGAAGTTACAAGCCTTTGATGGCCGCCAATAACAGCGAATTCTTATGGCTAAACTTCTCTCACGAATTTCTCACCTAGATGAATTACATCCTTAGAAATTACAAATTCATAGAATTCTCTTGGAATACATTGAAGGCCACCCCTAATGGGTTATTTATAGACCATAGAACTATTCTAGTCCTAAATAAACTCTTTCAATCAGAATAAAGGAAACTTGAATCCAACTCGGACTCAAAACAGATCTAGAAAAGGAAACTGCCAAATCTGACATTAATTGACTACCTTCATGACGTATTCACGTCATAATCCTAACAATCTCCCCCTTGACTTGAATACGTCCAAGTCCGAGAATAGCCACCATGTTCCATGTGCTCGCATCCATGCACAATTGAACATTCTTGATTTCATCTTCATCTCACTCCCTCTTCTCCATAACCCCCTCATGTGGTTCACATCTTGATTAGGTCGAATAAGTTCAGGCCCAACCTGAACTTTATTACTCAATGATCTCCTTGATCTACACAAGATCTATGAGAATTTGCTCCACCATAGGAGTAACGATCTGGACTACCTTGTTGCGCGCCTAGTCCCAATATCCCTTTGGGGTACAATTGAACATTCGAGCTCGAATCCATCGTAGTCTCCGATTGTTCCACAATCACCGCTTTTGAAGCCGAGGATAACTGCAATTCACCAACTGTAACTTTTGAATTCTGCAACATATACACATTGCCGACACGTTCGGCTTGAAGCATCACATGGGCCTCTTTGAAAACTTCCATAAGATCACTTTCGAACTGAAACAGAACCCTTCTCTTTGTGAGGCTCTAAGAGAGATGAGATTGTATCTTGATTCGGGAACATGACGAACGCTTTGAAGTGTTGTGATGCATCCATCATGAGGCCGAAACTGAATCGTTCCTTCGCCAATTACCTTACTTGTAGCAGAATTTCCCATGAAGACTTCTCCCTCTTGAACCGAAGTGTATGAAGAGAACATCTTCCTATTGGAACTGATATGCTATGAACATTCAGAATTTATGACCCATCTATCTTTGTTACCAGCTGGTTTGTCTGTAACAGATAGAACGTCACACTGTTCTTCATTTCCTTCAACCAGTTTTGTGACATTAGTATCTGGTTGTTTCTTCTTCGAAGCCAACACTCAGATCTAATGTGCCCCTTTTGTGAAAATAGTTGCACGTCAAATTCTTGTGTTTTGAGTTACCCGTAGAACTTCCATTATTACACTTCTCCTTTGAATAATGAACTTACCCAGAATCATCATGATGAGACTCACCCGTCAACTTGGTGTCAATTCTGTCCTTATTGAGTAGATGCTCCTTGATCTCATTGACCTTGATTGTTGACTTGCCTCCATAGATGATAGCTTCCCTAAAGCTCTTATATGAAGAAGGTAAAGAACACAGTAATAGAAGTGTTTGATCCTCATCTTCTATCTTAACCTCTATCTTATCTAGATCATTGATAATAGAGAAAAATTTTGCAATATGAAACTTGATAGGTGTACGTTCATGCATGCGAAGATGAAAGAGACGCTGCTTCAGAATCAACCGATTCACCAACGACTTCTTCGGATCACTAGTGATTTCGAAGTCGCTCCCACAGCGAGGACGCTGTTTTCTCCGTAGAAAACTCATTCAATACTTCGTCCACCAAGCAAAGCTGAATAGCTGTCAAGGCTTTCTCATCCAACTCCTGCCAAGTTTCTTTTTTCATGTCTTGAGGCTTTTTCTCCCTCTCAAGTAATGCTTTCTTCATCCCGCTCGGGGTAAGGATGGTGTTCATCCTAATCTGCCACCTGCTGAAATTGATGACACCATCGAACTTCTGAATATCAAACTTGATTGCAGACATTTTCAAGTTACCTTGCTCTGATACCAATTGTAAGGAAAACTATCTGTATGCTCTGATACCAATAGTTGTGATTTCAGGAGAGGACGCCCTCACGATCGGATCGACTGGGGCGGCGCAGCGAATACGAACCATATGATCCACTAAGGCAACTTGAAGAAGAGAAGAAGAAGATATTCCAAAGTAGATAAAAAGCCAACACACAATATAACGTGGTTCCACCGATCAAACAGATCGTGTGTATGTCCACAGGAGAAGGGGGAGAAACTTTATGAAAACTTTGGGGGAGTACAATAAGAATTACTTACACCTCACGTTGAGAAGTTACAAGCTTTTAATGGCCGCCAAGAACAGTGAACCCTTGTGGCTAAGCTGCTCTTACGAATTTCTCACCTAGATGAATTACACCCTTATGAATTATAAATTCATAGAATTCTCTTGGAATACATTAAAGACCATCCCTAAAGGGTTATTTATAGACCATTGAACTATCCTAGTCTTAAACAAACTCCTTCAATCAGAATAAAGGAAACTTGAATCCAACTCGGACTCAAAACACCTTCAAACAGAATAAAGAAAACTTAAATTCAACTCCGACTCAAAACAGATTCAGAAAGAAAACTGCCAAATCTGACATTAATTGACTACCTTCATGGCGCATTCACGTCATAATCCTAACATTGACAACCTGACCCAGCTACTCAATGAGGAGAAAGGAGGGGGCTGATGGTGGTTGTGAGTTTGAGGGTTTAAGGATGAATGATGGTTTCAGTTATGCATTGCATGAGGAGGGAAGAGAGGTGGAACAATAGTTTAAACTGTGGGTGAGAAATGACGGTGAAGAAATTGAGTTGTTTTGGTAATGGTTCAAAGAGTTTAATCTGGGGGTGAGAAAAAAGAAGGATGAATGAGAAGTGATGGTGAAGAAATTGAGTTATTTTGGTATTGGCTTAAAGAGTTAAATCTTGGGGGGGGGGGTGTGTGGGAGAAGAAACGTAAAAGAGGAAGGAGAGGAGGTATTTCTTCATCTTATTGTAAGAATTTTCAGAATGCTAGTGTGTTAAACAATAATTGATGGATAGAGAAGTCCAAAAGTGCACGTGAAGTAGTCTTAGCAGCAAGCTAATCAAAGTTATTAAATAAAATGTTTCCCAAACTTTAGATAAATTCATGAAAGTAATTGTCGCTTTTGTCTTCTTCTTGAAACTTTACTGGAACTGTCTTTTGGAAGGCCACGACTGTTTCCATTTATGTGTATAATTATTTACTTTATTCGGGCTTATTTTTGACCTTTCTTGTGGATAAATTTTTATAGGGATTGGTTGTTTATTTTCTATGTAAAATTATTTTAAAGTGCTCTATTGAAGTTCCTTAAATTATAATGAAATCCTGTGATTGGACTAGTTAAGATATGTTACAATTTATATTTCTTGTGCTGGTTGATTTACCCTCTTAATATAATTAGGCTGCAAAGGAAACTGGTGCTCTCCAAGCTGCGAAAAACAAGCTGGAAAAGCAAGTCGAGGAACTCACGTGGAGGCTACAGCTGGAGAGACGCATGAGGGTATGTTTCGAACTACTTCCATGTATAATTTCTGAACCGTATTTTAACAAGTAATTATATCAACCATTGGCAGGACCAATCATGTAATTTATTCGGAAAAGTGTACTTTATATTGTACACTTGATATAGTCTGCCATGCAATCCTGTTTTAGATTAGATCTATAATTTGGGGATCTCACAGTTTATTTCTTTGTTTATACTTACTTAGGAGCAGTTGATAAGTGTGGAAGTGGTTTTAAAGGAAGAGATTGTTGATCTTTTTCTATATAGTTGAATAATACCAGGTGTCCTTTCTTACATATAATACAGCATCTAGATTACATAAATTGGTTGATTTCTAATGGGGATGACTACACCACATCCAAAGCTATTATGATGTAGATTTTGTGTACTATTTCGTAAAATAATAAGCAATGGAGCCCTCTATGTTCACAGGAGAACTATTCTGGCAAAACTTCATTTATTCATCGCGCTTCTCAAGTCCTTTTGAGTTTTGCTTTGCTTTTTTTTTTTTTGGTCAAGTAGTCCTTTTGAGGTAATTATCTGATTGGAAACAAGTTTAGCATGTAGAAATATTGATAATTACTTGTAGGCATTTCCAGTATATCTTATATTAATATGTCTTGGTAGCACTTGAAGCTGTATGATAATATGTTATTGAGTGATGACTTCATTAGGTTCCGCTTTCTTGTATCACTGACTGTTGGCCTTACCTCTATAGTTCATGAGATGCTTTGGCTCATTTTAGACTTATTTTCTTGTGACATGCTTCTGCAGTTATCTTGATACATGCTTTCTGCTTTGTAGGTTGACTTGGAGGAAGCTAAATCACAGGAAAATGCCAAATTGCAAATTGCTTTACAGGATATGCAACAAGAAGTTAAGGAGACCAGAGATATGCTGATAAAGGAACAGGAAGCAGCCAAGAAGGCAGCTGAGGAAGCTCATATCATACGGGAGGTCCCAGTTGTTGATACAGCTATGATGGATAAGCTTACTGATGAAAATAATAAACTTAAGGTGAAGTTAACATGGTCTGCTGTTATCTTTTTCATAATTTCGTCTGCCTACATCTGACCCTCCTTGGGCCCTGCAATGGTGGTGGCATTGGGTGCCACTTTTTAGCAATATATTGTGAACATGGTGCTGACTGAAAAGGTTTTAGATGAAGGCTTTATTCTTATTGTTGTGTTGACTATAGTTATATTCGGTGGCGCAATTATGGACGTGTGGTTGAGGGAGTTTGGGCTCTTTAAAGTTTAAACTTCATTTTTCTTCCTTTTTATCTTCTATATTAACGATCTGCAGGCAATGGTGAGTTCTTTGGAAAAGAAGATTGATGAAGCCGAAAAGAAATGTGAAGAAACAAGTCGAATTAGTGAGGAAAGGCTGAAACAAGCTGTGGAGGCAGAGTCAAAGATTACTATAATGCACAGTTCAATGCAAAGGTGCTTGAAATTACTCGCCTTAACTTTTCAGAAATTACCTTCTTTTCTCAGTATAGTGGAATTATCGGGTCCGTTCCTTATTTTGAGACCTTAAGATGTGATCAACCTTTTACTCCCATCTGTATTTCTTTTTCTAATCTGGAGTTTGGCATTTCTGTTTAATAACAGGCTCGCAGACAAGCTATCTAACATGGAAGCTGAGAATCAAGTTCTCCGTCAGCAGACATTGTTACAGTCACCAGTGAAGCGCATGTCGGAACATTTATCTATTCCAACGATTCCCATGAAACAAGTACTCTTTAATTTTGAAATATTTTGCCTGAATTCATTTACTTTGTGCACTATTATTTACTCTTTCAATTAATCTTTGCAGAATATGGATAATGGGCATTATGATGTTGAAGAGCCTAAGGTCCTAATTATATGTTTGATACCTGCATTTTCCCTACATTGTAGTCTAACCCTTCATTTTACTTAGCTTATTAGAACCATGTCTTTTACAGGAACCTCAAAGTGCTCCTCCAGCCATTAAGGATTATGCAAACTCTGATCCTAAGTTAAGGAGGTCTTACATTGAGAGACAACATGTATGTGTTGGATCGGGTTAAGTTCAATTAGTCATGTGTCATTGCATATACCCTCTTGTGTGTTAAGTGGTAAATGTTGCTTACAGGAGAGTGTTGATGCCCTTATCAATTGTGTAGTTCAAAATCTTGGGTTTAGCCAAGGAAAACCAGTGGCCGCATTTACCATATACAGATGTCTTCTCAATTGGAAGTCTTTTGAGTCAGAAAAGACTAATGTGTTTGATCGACTTATCCAGATGATTGGGTCCGCAATTGAGGTAACATACTGTTTGCTGAGCTTTGTAATTCTTTGTTGGATAATAGGGGGGAAAAACCGAACAAATGGATTTTTAGTCTAATCATAACTTTCAGCATAGGTAGAATTTTCTTCTTGCATGAACAAATGGATTTTTACTGGATCTGGTCGTAACTTTTAGGATAGGTAGAATTTTCTTCTTAAAGTTTATTTGTAGCATGATGAAGTGAAGCCTTTGTAGCTACTTGCATTGCGACGTGAAGATGCTTGGTTGCATTAATTTTTCACTTGTTAAGTGTTTTGAATTATTTCCCCTTGATTAAGTGCCCATTAGAAATACATGGTTAGGCAAAAAAAATATTTATTTGTGTTGGGCCGTGACTGTTTCCTGAGGGTAATCAGCTTGAATGAATGTTAGTTTCATGTTTATATCATTTCTTGTGTTTAGATGCAATCAAAGTAGTCTCTTGATTTCTGATTGAGCGTCGCTTGTTAGTTGTTATGCCACAAAGTCATTCTTACAAAAGATTCATGGTGCAGAATGAGGAGAGCAATGACCATCTGGCTTATTGGTTATCAAATGCGTCTACTTTGTTAATTTTGCTTCAAAAGAGCCTAAAAGCTGCAGGTACATGTGGTACTGTTCAACCTCGTAAACCTCCCCCTCCAACATCATTGTTTGGGAGGATGACAAAGGTATTCCTTTGTTTGGTTTTTCATCTTGCTTTGAAATTCTGAATGCCTATGGCACAGGGTTGATTACTGTTATTGCACTTTATCATGGATGTAACATTAATCAACTTTTCTCATTTGCATGCCCTTATTTGGCTAGGGATTCCGCTCTTCTCCATCCTCTGCAAACCTCGCTTTTGATGGACTTGATGTTGTGCGCGAAGTTGAGGCCAAATACCCGGCTCTCCTTTTCAAGCAGCAACTCACTGCTTATGTCGAGAAGATATATGGAATTATTCGTGATAACATGAAAAAGGACATGACTTCCCTTCTTTCATTATGTATCCAGGTATAATATATTTTAACTTTGCTCAAATTCATTGTCCATTCAGTAATGTTCTGTTCAAAATTAACTACCTTCTGGAGTTTTTTTTTCCTTATATATGTCAGAGATGAGAAAAAGGCAATGCATCTTGAGCAATCATTCAGATTTGATAGTTGCATCTCATTCTTGTTTTAATATCTCAGTATCGGTATTGGTTTTTAGTATCGATATTGTCAATATTGACCGTCAATATTGGTACTATCAGTCATATCAGCAATATCAAGCCCGTTTCAGCAAATATTATAGGGTTAATATCGTATCAGGCATCTCAAAACTCAATATAATATTGCCAATATGTATGGGAATCAGCCGATATTTGAAACCATGGCTGCGATGCTTAACAAAAGATAGAAAAGAAAGGAAGACATACTCACCGACACAGGAGGGGATCCTTTCTTTTGATAATGCTGAGATGATATAGATAGATGGATGTTCTTTGTTTTCCCCACCTTGGTGTTCTTCTTGAACTGATTTGCTTCCATTAATTAATTCTTCTCTTTGAATTGCCAACCAATGTTGTCATCATCTCATTATATATGCTGTGGCTTATATATGAAATGTCTGATGACTTTTATATGGGGTGTTTGTGATACTGATTATTAATTTGATTTTTGAACTCAAGGCTCCAAGAACAGCAAGAGCAAGCATGCTGAGAGGATCTAATCGTTCATTTGGCAATTCAACTCAGAGCAGTCATTGGCAAAGCATAATTGAGAGCCTCAATAATCTTATGAAAACATTGCAAGAAAATCATGTAAGCATCATCTGTTAAACTTAGAGCAAAATGGACTCATTTTGACAGAAATAATTTTCTTTCTGTGGTCACTTTCAGGTGCCCGAGATTTTGATTCAGAAGATCTTTAGTGAGATTTTCTCGTTCATCAATGTGCAACTCTTCAATAGGTGAATATTATTTCATCTTGTTGACGTTTTTCATCTCTCTGGATGATTTTATTGTCTTTACATTCAGTTTTCCACTTGTTGCAGTCTGCTTCTGCGTCGTGAGTGTTGCTCTTTCAGCAATGGAGAGTACGTCAAGTCTGGTTTGGCAGAACTAGAACTATGGTGTGCCCAAGCAAAACCAGAGGTAATAAGCTTAATTCACTAGTGTCTCTTGTTGGAGAATTCTGTTGGTTTTTTTGTTCTGTATTTTTTTTGTTGTTTCTAAAATTTTCTTTTCGATGATATCTTGCCTTGCAGTATGCAGGGTCATCCTGGGATGAACTTAAGCACATAAGACAAGCTGTTGGCTTCTTGGTTAGTATTATATTACATCCCAAGATATCAGGCAGTACATATTCTTAGTGGTTATCATACTTGAGGACTTGTAGCAATTTGTGTTCAAAATAACCTTGGTTACTTTGGAGTCATTTATATCAAGAAGTATTTTATGATTTTCAGTTTTTTCTGCATTGTCTTGGTCTCTTCTATGTCATGAATCAACAAATATATGGATTCATTGTTCATAGGCTTAATCTTGTTGAGATATAATTTTAAACTATTATGTTCACAGTCAACTCATAGCATGAAGGCACATCAACACACTAATCTGTTGGAAATTTTATACTATTTCCTAAAACATGCAATATCTTTACAAATTAAATTAAGATAAAACAACAATTATTCTAACATGTAATAACAATTATAATTAAAATAAAACAAAAGAATCTGGCCTGGGGAATGCAGTCGCGATGTCGCTGCCCTAAAGGATCAAAAGCCCGTCTCCTTGTCCAGACGTTGAATCGGCCTTGTCCCCTAGCAGTAAAGGATCCCCCAGCACTCAGCCCAGGACGGTGGGCAAAGCCTCTGCTCAAATGAAGAAGTTTCCCAGAAAAATGAAGATAAAAATTCTTTTTAACACTGAAGCCATTCTCACGAAGAGTAGTCTTCTGGTTTTCTTTTAAGATGAAAAAAGAGAAATGAGTTGTGTGTCTTGCTATTGGAGTGAGAGGTCTATTTATAACCTTAGAACCTTAGTTGTTATAACAACTCCAACAGAAAATCCAGGCAGTTGAGATATTTTCTCAACTGATTTAGATTCTGAGACTTGGTCAAAGTTGACTTGGTAAAACAAAATTTGAAATGAAAGCTTTGTAATCACCTAGAGGGGGGGTGAATAGGTGATGACTAATCTAATGGTCAATTAATGCGGAATTAAAAACTATTTAATTCAAATTAAAACTTCTTAAACTAAACACCAAGTATAACACAAGAGTGTAGCCGGATTCCCCGTGAAGGGCTCTGGACTAACTCCTCAAGATTCCTCTAAATAAGAGTTGAGGTGCCGCTTTGGCTCTCTTGGTTAAATACAAGTGTTAGCAAACAATCCCCAAACATATAACAATTAAGCACACAATGTATATCAAGCATGTAAAGATGAAAGCAATAAAAGCATGCAAAATATAGACAAGTAAGAGATAGAGAGAGCAATCGCAAACACGGGAGATTTGTTTCGAGGTTCGAGCACACTTGCTCTACGTCCCCGCCTTCAACACTATGAAGGATTTTCACTATAAACCGATCCCACCGGATCACTTGGTGCTGCAACACCTACAAGCTCTTTGGACTCTCTAGTCCCTCTCTTGTTCCCGCAAGAACACACCGCAAGCTCACTAGCTCGCCGAGGCCGCACCTCAAACACCGAGTTCACACTAGAACCCGAAACAACGCGAACACACACGTCCGCCTCCTCAAAGCAAAGAAGAAGTCTTTGGTGATCACAACACTTTGATCACCTAAAAACAATCTCACAAGAACACTCCTATAGGATGAATATATCAATGGATAGCTCAAGTATTTGTGAGAAAAATAAGGATGGAATGTGTGGTGAAAAACTCAAAGAAATCACTTTGAAAACTCTTGATAAACTATCCTTTTGAATGGAAGTATTTAGCTCAAATACAAGTGGAGAAAACCTCTTTAAAGAGTTGAAAAAACTGGTGTAAAACCCACTTGAAAAATCTTAGAGAAAACAGCCCCAAAAGCCCCTTTTAAATAGGGCTAGAAAAAACTAGCCGTTTGGCAGTTTTTCAGCCCAGGCGGCTGGCGGTCGACCGGCCCGGTCGACCGCCAGCGGTCAGAAATCTGACCGTTGGGGCGTCGGTCGACCGGCCCGGTCGACCGCTGCCTGGAACAGAGAACATAGTTCTCTGCCGGTCGACCGGCCCGGTCGACCGGGGCTTTCCAGAGAGCAGAAGCTCTCTGCGGTCGACCAGGTCAGTCGACCGGCCCTCCAGCAGACTTGGCGTGCACATTTTGTGCACGTCGGTCCACCGACTTGGTCGACCGACTTCAAGCTCGGTCGACCGGTCCGGTCGACCAACAGAAGCCAGACAGGTCAGTTAAGGGATTTAAAATGTTGACTTTTTATCTAAAATAAAATCCTATAAAATCACGAAAAATATACAAAAATAGGTTCAGTATTATACTTTGATAAACAAACATGTTTGAGCAAAATCAAGACATGTTACAAACAATTTGAACTATTTTTGTAACTTAGAAATTTTGGCTAAAAACGAAAACTGTATTTTTTAAAAATTGGTTTTTCAAAACTTATTTTTCCAAAACTTCTCCAAATACAAAAAACAAGATATTTTAAACTCTTTTAAAGCATAGAGTGTATGGATATGATCCACTACACATACATGGTGAAATATCTATGTTTTTGACATTAAACACTAAACATGGTTTTGGTTAAAGATACATGTATATATATGAAGTCCAAAAACCAAACCGGTATTTTTCAAAAAGAAAACTCTTTTGTATTTTTTCAAAATAAAAATTCTTTTATGAAAAACTTATCTAAATCAAGAGTGTGTGTGTATATGATATACTTGAGCAATCCACCAACTATTCTATCCTTTACATTTTAATCTAAAACAAAATCTTAATAAAACAAACCTAGACACAAGTCTTGATCTTGAAGTCTTCACTTGAAGTGTTCTCATCTTCTTGACTTGGTCCAAACTTGATCCAACGAGCTAGACTCCTCTTGAGTACTTGATGTGGTCTTGGTGCACAAGCTCTTGAATCAAACCGTGCTAGCTCCAAAACTTGACTTTAAATCCTTTGTTGAAACTACGCACCTACTAAGATCTTGATCACAAATCTGAGACTAAATAAACACAAGATCATTAGTACTATAACTACATGAGTTGATCATCATCAAAACTAGAGTGATGGGCCTTTGGGCCAACAAGATTTTCCTTTTATTTTAATTCAAAAAATCCAACATTCCCTCCCAAAAGCTTGAGTTTCAAGGAAGATAGAATAAAACAAATCAATAATAAATAACAATTAAATCATAAAACACGAGTGAAATTAGGCAACATCATACTGTGAAATCGGAACAGGTGGATTACGCCTGGACCCTTCCTTAGTGAATTCATTGCCATCTGAGAGACATAGTGGACTACGCCTGGAACTAACCTCTTTTACCAGATATTGATAGAATACACACAGTAAGTCTCCATTTATTAAGCGAGCGGGTTGAGCGTTAAAGGCCATGCTCACAATAACCGACTCATGAGAGTTTCTAGGGTCAGCCTTGCCCCCCAACCGCGGCCATCACGATTCCTCTCACGTAGGTAAGTCCTCTAAGAGTACTACAGCTGGATAGTATACCCTTCACACTACATGCGTTGGACTTATTAAGAGTTAAACTCATCCTTACCTAGCTGTATCATAAGAGCATCTCACCATAGAGAAGGGGTAGTAGCTACAACGCTACATATAGGATATAAATATATCCGGGTTGATGCTCCACACGAGTTTCACCAGTCCAGCTTGTTACTACCACATTGAGCCTCTTTCATGGAACCAGCTCCCAATCAAGTAGGTTGGGTTCTCGCTGTCGGTGAACTCTACTATGGGTTTAACCCATGGTTCAAAGTCTCGGTCTCGGCCGCCGACTCGGCCGGCACCGAGACGGATCGGTCTCGGCGACTCGGATCGGACTCGGACGATACGCGCAAAACGCTACATAGAATGCCAAAAAAATTATGAAAAATTCATGACAAATCATAAAAAATTGTAGATATCAAAATTCATGTATCAAAATTAAACTGAGGGGGAGAGAGAGGAACAGAGAGAGAGAGGGAGAGAGACTGAGACAGAAGGGATAGAGGGAGACAGTCACACAGAGGAGAGAGAGACTGAGAGATAGGGAGAGAGAAGGACTGAGAGAGGGAGAGGGGGAGAGAGAGACTGAGAGGGAGAGAGAGGGACAGAGAGAGGGACAGGGAGAGAGAGAGACTGAGAGGGAGAGGGAGAGAGTCCGATAGAGAGATACAGAGGGAGAGAGAGATACAGAGGGAGAGAGAGTCCAACAGAGAGAGAGAGACAGAGAGAGAGACAAATAGAGACGGAGAGAGAGAGACTAAGAGGGAGAGAGTCCGACGGGGAGAGAGAGAGACGGAGAGAGAGAGACAGTCGCTGCGGGGGAGAGAGAGACGGAGAAAGAGAGGGAGAGGGGGAGAGAGAGAGACTGAGAGGGGGAGAGGGAGAAATACCTGCAGACGGCGACGGCGACGGCGACGGCGACAGCTGCCGGCGACGGCGACGCGGGGGGACGGCGAAGGCGACGCGGGGGGACGGAGGGCGACGCGAGGGGGAGAGAGAGAGAGATCAGATCTGATCTCTCTCCCCCTCAGCGCCTTTAAAGGCGCTTCGTCACGGGCGCCGAGTCGACCCGACTCGGGTCCGACTCGGACCCGACTCGGTCAACTCGGCCGAGTCGTGAACGACTCGGTCGAGTTGACCGAGTCGGACCCGAGTCGGGTCGACTCGGCGAACTTCGATCGACTCGGGCCTCCGATACGACTCGGAGGGGGCCGAGTCGGATACGACTCGGCCGAGTCGTATCCGACTCGGCCGATATTTCGAACTATGGTTTAACCCCATCTCCCTCAATGAAACTAGGACTATACTCTTAGAAAGACTCTTAATCAGAATGACTATGTTTTTTAGGGTCAGAAAATTGGTTTAACAGCCTTTTATTTTCAAGTAGTGACAGTCAGAGATTTAACCCTTCATGACCACATTATTATGACTCTTGACATCTTTTATTAGACCTATAAAGTCTTTGGGTAATTGTCAGAGTCTCCCCCCATTTGGAATTATAAGGTAGTTAAAAAGTTTTCCTTGTAACCTTAGTTTCAAAATGAACAAATTATACCATAATGGTTTATGATAAAGCATATATATATTGAATTTGACTATTCAAATTATATGTCTATATTTATATGCTAAATAATAATCAAGAAATTTATGTTTGTCAAATGTCATAAAATGCACAATTAGAGTCAAAGTTTAAGAATTAACATGTAATTCAGATATATCTGAAAAATAGTTTAAGCATATACTTGATCAAAACATTAAGAACTATACATGTACTAGAGGAAAATATTTATTATCCATTCTATTCACTTTATTAAGACATTGATGATGTCACAGATGAGATTTGATATCTTATAAGATGGCTACAAATGGTTCCTTACCAGATAGTAAAGCATCCTAATTTGCCTTGCCATTTATATTATTAATAGTATCTGAATTTTCATCTTAAGTAAATCATCATTATCTTAACTTAGTGATTAGGATATAAAATATAATTTTTCTTTGTACATGCAACATGTTCATGCTTTCACAAGTAATACATGCATATAATGTATGCAATATATATCTTTAGTTTTAAAAATATGTCACATTTAAAATCTTCAAAGAAGTTTTAAATGATTTTAAAAATTATTCATAATTTAATTAACAATGAAAATTATAATATTCTTTCAAAAAAAAGTAAGCTCTTTTAAAGAAATGTTTGAAGTGCATGATTATGTAAAATATAGCAATCATTTAATATATTTTATTATAAAATGATGCACTTATAATTTCAATACATATACATACACACATAATTTCATGAATAAAAAATTAAAAGTTTAATATTTTCCGCAACTATAAGAATATTCTCATAGTTAAATCATGAAAACTCTTAAGTAGGAGGTGTATAAATTTTTTAGTTTAAAAATACATTTTAAAGAAGTATAATAAGTTACATCAACATATGACATTTTTTATTTAATATAGTTTCAATAATAAATATCTCATTGAAGAAAAGCTAGTAGTAAAATGAGAAAATATTTTTACTTATAAGGTAATTTTGAGAAAATTTATTTCATTACTCTAGATATTAAAATATATAACTTTTCAAATTTAAGAAATGTAATAAGAATCTGATTTAAAATTTTCAACCAAGAATCTCGACCAATTCTCGACAATTAAAACTATATTTGAAATATCAAAATAGATATTTAATTTTTCTCTAAACTTAGTTAGAGAGAAATTATAGTTTGTAAGGTCAAAATTGAAATCTGATTTCTAAAAGTCTAAATAGGGCCAAATCTAAACTTGATAATTATAAGTTAAGGGTAATTCTAAAATAATAATGAGATTAGGAGGTAGTCTCTTCATCTCAATTATAATACTAAATTATAGAAAAATTATTCATTTAGGCAATCTAGCTTTATTAGATCTTAATTAAAGTTAGATGGGGAACAAAACCGCACATGGCTATTCATCATCCTGTACATGGTTAGGATTTCAATTCTAGCTAATTTATCATGGTCCAATCTTTATTTACATCAGATTCAAATATAAAAGATAGTTAAACCTCGAACCAACCATAATTTGTAATCAGGGCTAATTCTAGATAGATTTAGGTATGTCCAAATGGTGATAGAATTAGGGTTATAACCTAAACAACATCACTTTTAAAGTTATGGTGAACAAAGGCTGATGATATATTTAATAAAAGATTTTAGAATATTAGGTTAGTCAAAACCTCAATTTTGTCAGTCTAATTGGTCAGGTCGGCGTAACTCAGGTGGGAGGTTTTTCGCTCTTGACGTTCCTTAATTACAGAACCACGTTGAGTACCCTTCCTTTGTTAAACACCAATTATATGAAATTTTGAGAAAATGATTTACCCTTTAATTTTATTATCCTATTGATCTAAAGATACTCAAAAGCCTGTGCCTATTTTAACTACATTAAGAGTACAAATAATATTGTTGTATTCTAGATGTAACTTTTAAATTAGGGTATGGAAAATAAAAAGGATGTAGGGGATCTTAGTTTCAATTTGTAAAACAATATAATCTAGTTGCTTTTATTTGTTGAAGGAAAAAAATTGAATTACCAGTCTCTGGTTAGAGATTATTTCTATTGTTGAAGAAACTAAAGGATGAGGTTTTAACAAAAAAAAAAAAACAAGGATTATCATCCATTGACATATATGATAGGAGGGGAATCACCTCAAGAAAGACATACAACTTACTTTTAAAATTTTAACTAGTTGCGCAAAATAGAACTAAATTATTGCAAGCTCCACATAAAGATAAAAGCTATAGTATTTGACATTTAAGTGCAAAGGCATTGAAATGATATTATTGGACTAGGCATGAACTTGATCGAAAAGGAAGCTTTGCAGATTGCACTAAATGATTAAATAAGCATATATAAATAAAATAAGATGATAAATTATTGTCCTCAAATGAATACACATTGATTGTACTTTTGTTTAGGTAAAGAGAATTAATGCACAATTAAAGAATAAGGACACTAGTTATATTGCAGAACAATGAATTTGGCAGAAATCATCACCATTAGATTTTTTTGTAAAAGTATAAAAGAAACGGTGAACTAGAAGATGAATTTCAGAAAATGCTGAGAAAATATCTACAGGGGTGTAATTGACATAATAAAACTTGATCATCAAATAACATAAACATGGTTTATGCAAATATTTCCAATTCAAGGGTAGTTAATGTATTTCATTAAAATGATAAAACAAGATTATAAATCAAAATTGCTGGAAATAGACCAATTTGTCTTCTAGATTGTTGTATAAAACTCGAGCAATAATTTTAATCAATAAGATTTTGTAAGAATAAACAAATCTTTTGCAAGAGTTCAATTAATTTGTATAGATAGAAAATAGATTAAATGAAAAGAGACACTATATATAATTTTGATCCTTTAGATTGTTGGAAATTTTATACTATTTCCTAAAACATGCAATATCTTTACAAATTAAATTAAGATAAAACAACTATTCTAACATGTAATAACAATTATAATTAAAATAAAATAAAAGAATATGGCCTGGGGAATGCAGTCGCGATGTCGCTGCCCTAAAGGATCAAAAGCCCGTCTCCTTGTCCAGATGTTGAATCGACCTTGTCCCCTAGCGGTAAAGGATCCCTCAGATTCACCAGCACTTAGCCCAGGACGGTGGGCAGAACCTCTGCTCAAATGAAGAAGTTGCCCAGAAAAATGAAGATAAAAATTCTTTTTAACACTGAAGCCATTCTCACGAAGAATAGTCTTCATGTTTTCCTTTAAGATGAAAAAAGAGAAATGAGTTGTGTATATTGCTATTGGAGTGAGAGGTCTATTTATAATCTTAGAACCCAAGTTGTTATAACAACTCCAACAGAAAATCTAGGCAGTTGAGATATTTTCTCAACTGATTTAGATTCTGAGACTTGGTCAAAGTTGACTTGGTAAAACAAAATTTGAAAAGAAAGCTTTTCCTTTTATTTTAATTCAAAAAATCCAACATAATCTTGGGTTGAGACCTATATGAGATGTTTCTATATGGAACATAGTAGCAGAGAACATAAGTGCCACAAAGTCTCCTAATTGAGCATGACAGATATTTATATAAGCTTGATCAGTCTTTTTCGTCTTCTTTTACTGGCATCTCACAGTTCTATGTTAAAGGAATAACAAGTCTACTGTTTGTCTTGTTACTATTGTAACTTTTTTCCCAATATGCAGGTAATCTTTCAGAAGTACAGGATTTCCTACGATGAAATAGTCAACGACCTCTGCCCAGTACTTTCTCTTTCTCCTCCGTTCTCATCTATTCCTCCCTATTGGTGTCTGTAACTGCAAATTAATGCCTACTGTTTCTTCTTGCAGGTCTTGAGCGTTCAACAGCTATACAGAATCTGCACGCAGTATTGGGATGACAAGTATAACACGCAGAGTGTGTCATCAAGCGTAAGTGCAAACAAATGTCATATGCATATTATATTCTCTGATTTCCTGGCATTTTACACTTTTCTTTTTAGTTATTGTGCTCGCTCAGTTACATGCCTTTTCCGGGTAATATTTTTGATGGTATGATCTTTTCGGGTAATACTTCTGTATGATGTTTGCCTGCAAGAGGCTCTGCGGCTCTCTGCCTTGAGCAACCTCCCAAGATGTGATGACAACCTCCTGAAGGATTTTGCAAAAGACCTAAAAGCCGATTCTCTATTTCCATGATAGGTGTTTGATTTGCAGAACAAATTTTCTGGATCTGAACCACAAATTGAGTTTTGATATATGAAATCAATTGTTCCTCACTCATTTTACTTGGGAAAATTTCTGTTTTGATTGATCCCATCTGAATAAAAGTTCCTTATTGCATGCTCAGTGGAAAATCATCTTTTGATTCCTTTGGATCTCTATAGGTCCTTTCTAGCATGAGGATCTTAATGACAGAAGATTCGAACGGTGCTGCCAGTAGTGCCTTCTTGCTGGATGACACTTCTAGGTGAGTCACATACAAAATGCACACCCCACACATGCGCACGTGCACACACACACAAACACAGAGTCATGAGCAGCTAATGATGAAACTCTCCCTGTTGTTGGATGATGCAGCATTCCCTTCTCCGTTGATGACATATCTAGTTCCCTACAAGACAAGGATTTTACGGATGTCAAACATCCAGAGGAGCTTCTTGAGAACCCAGCCTTCCAATTTTTACAGGACTGAGGTTCTGGAACCTCAAGCATGCTTCCAATATTACGCATACCGAGAATGCTGTATTTTCTCATCACTTCAAACTTGTAAATGCATCTTATTCTTCACCATGTGTTTATTCTTTTCTTTTTTTTGGCCCCCACCCAGCCTTTTACACCATTTTCTGTTTGACTAGATAAATTATTCTTTTCATTTATATGTGTAAAATTTTAAGTAGGGCAATTCATAGGGTCGGAATTCAGGTTAGGTTTCCGTCCCAATAGCATGGTTTTTTTGTATTTTAGAGAGCAATATCTTTTGTAGGCATGTTGCAGTGTTTTGTTTGTGTGGGAAAAGGAGAGGACATGGCAATGCTCCTCCGCGTTTGTTGTAAAATCTTTGAACTTAAAATTGTAAAGCAATTGAATTATAATTTATATTTACGGGAAATTTATTTAGTTTTTGTTGTGCCTATGGTGTAATCTGATAGATCAATATAGAATTTGCTATTAGAAAAGAGAACAACTACACGGGTACATGAGAACCGAGTTTCTCTCATCTCATCGTCTCCTCATCATCTCATCATCTGAACATCCTCCTTAAAGTTGGCTCTCATTTAACTATAAGAAAATAAATATAACGCTATAGAAATCAAGTGAGAAACCAAGTGAAATTAAAAATCACACAAATACCAAATCAATCACAGGTCATCTCATAAATATTAGCATGATACAAGATGAATCATCTCATAAATATAACATGATGCAGGATACACCCAAGCATCCAACTTTCTTGGCGTCAGCTGCTACCTTGAGCATATCACTTGCTTTTTATAGCATGATATAAGGGGGGCCAGATGACCTCATTTTCTTTCACACTTGTTGTTGCTGGCATGTCCTATAAATGCAGATAAAAAAATAAAGTCATATAAAAAATGATTTAGATAAAAAATTTTCTGATAAAAGAGAGAGATGGTAGAAGAATTTTTGCATGAATCAAAAAAAAAAAAAAAAAAAAAAGGAGAATGGTGTGGGATAAACTTTGATGGTTAGTAAGAGAATTTGACTATTGATACCTGAATTTCCCACGAGTTGCCACTTTCACAAATCCTATTTCTAACACTCATAATTGGAGATTTTTCAAAATTTTTAGCCCTTAGGAGATACCTCTCTTATGGCAGTTCTGCTCTCTCTCTCTCTCTCTCTCTCTCTCTCTCTCTCTCTCTCTCTCTCTATATATATATATATATATATATATATATATATATATATATATATATATATATATATAGACTTGTGTCCTTCTAAAAGGATTTGAGTCCTAATCCTTCCAACTCAAATACAACCCTATGACATTCGAATACAAGATTCACTCCGTTGAAGTTGATTTATATTATTTCAAGTATCTATAAATCAAAAATCAAGTGTTTTGAATACTTTTTGCCAATCCATCAAGCGGCGCAAAATGGACAGCCGAAAGTAGTGAGTTGATTAGATCTATATCTCTAGACATACAAATTCTCGATCCGGCCATCTGATTATGATCTAAACATTTAAAAACTCTTACAAACCAATTTTTGTTAGGTTCCAAATATTCTACACCGTTAAACTAACCAACTCACTATTTAGGCTGTTCGTTTTTTCCATACTTGATGCATGGGCAAAAAGTATTCAAAACACTAGATTTTTGTTTTATAGATACTTGAAATAATATAGGCCAATTTTAACAGAGTGGATCTTGTATTCAAATGTCAGATGTTGGTATTTGAGTGGGAAGGATTCGACCTCAAATCCTCATGGAAGGACACAAGTCTCTCTCTTTCTCTCTCTCTCTCTCTCTCTATACACACATACACACATATGTTTGCCCAAAAGCCCATCACTCTAGTTTTGATGATGACTAACTCATATAGTTATAGTACTAATGATTCTGTGTTTATTAAGTTTCAGATATTGATCAAGATCTTAGTTGGTGTTTAGCTTCAACAAAAGATTCAAAGTCAAAATTTGAAGCTATCACATGATGATTCAAGAGTTCAAGCCAAGAGATCACATCAAGCACTCAAGATGGAGTCTAGCTCAAGGATCGTGTTTGGATCAAGTCTACTTAGAGAAGACGATCTACAAGAAGACTTGTGTCTTGGTTTGTGAGTTTAGATCTCTTGTAAAGAATAGATTAGTTTTGATTGCTTAAGCTTACTAACACACGCACAAAGTTTGATTTCGGTTTAACCGGTTTACATTTTGTGTTTTGATTTATAAAACGTATTTTCATGATAAACAACTTCATATCATTTTGGTTGTGTATCCATACACCATTGAGCTTCAAATATGTTTGAATAACTTATTTTTACATTTGTGAAAGTTTTGAAAAATTAGTTTTCATTTAAAAGTTTGATATTTAGAAAATATATTTTTATTTCAAGAAATGTATTTTAATTCATCCAAAACAAATCTATATTATTTTATATGTGTATTGTATTCTATTATACACATTGAGCTTAAACTTAGTTTCAATAACTTATTTTTGTACTTTCAAAAAATCAGATTTCATTTAAAACTTAGTTTTTAGAAAATGTGATTTTTGTTTTAAAAATGAATTTCTATACCTCAAGAATAGTTCACGTGTTTGTAATATGTTGTGATTTTTGATCACACATATTTGTTCTCTATTGTATTTACATGAACTTATTTTTTTGAAATTTATTGAAATTTATTTGAATTTAAAAAGATGTTTAAAAATAATCATATTATTTTTGGGCTGAAGCCGGTCGACTGCACGATCGACCGATGACAGAGCTCATTTGCTGCCGGTTGATTGCACGGTCGACCGACGTGCACAGACGTGCACAAGCCTAGGGAACTAGAGCTCGATCGATCGGACGGTCGACCGCAGTAGAGTTCGGCCGACCGACTGACACTGTAGAGCTCTCGGGTAACGACTAAAAATATAGCCATTGGGCGATCGAACGGCCGGTCGACCGCAAGGCCAATCTGGCCTGGGTTTGAACCGAATGACTAGTTTTGGATTTGGCCTATATACAGTGATTTCTTTTGGGGTTTTCCCAAAGATTTTCAAGAGCTATTTTTTTTTTTTTTTACCTTCAACAGAGTTTTTCAACAAGTTTTAAAGAGTTTTTTAGCTAAAAATGCATATCTCTATTTGGTTTCAAAGTTTTGAAAAATCAAAGAAAACAAGTTCTAGGAATTTCAAGTTTCAAGTTTCAAATTTCTATATCATTCAAGAAGTCTTCCCAAGTGTTTTCTTTTGTGTTTTTATTTCCAAAATCTTTATTTTTTTACAAGCTTGAGTTATTCATTGCAAAATCTATCCTCTAGGATCTTATATTGTGAGAGATGTTTGTGATTTTTGTGATCATCAAGTATTGTAACCATTCTTTTACTTTGTGCTTTGGCTTTGTGCCTTCCTCTTGTGTATAGGTGATTACTTTGTGCATAAGTTTTGTCACGCCCCACTTCCCAAAATACGTGAAAACGGAGTCGTGACGAGAGTTGGCGACAATATACGTGAGGAGAATACCTTACGTATACACGCTAAACCTAAAATAACCTGAACAAGTTATAACAATCAACTACGGTAAATCAATATCACTTCAATATGACATATAAATATATAACACAATGATAGTAAATGAAATAAAGGAATAAAATCAAGCAATGAGTCTGATATATGGAATCAAGGAAACTATAAAAACGTGAATAGAAAGGAAGTAAGAATACCAAAATAGGTAGAGAGAAAACTCCAGTCCCTCCCAAAGCATACGATCTCAACGAACACCTGATTAATAAAATAGAATGTCCAATATCTGAACGTGCAAATCCAGAGTCGTCAGGAAGCGATCTAATGAGTGCATAAGAAAAGGGAAGTGCTCGTGCATATAAACAGTGTGTACAAAAATAACATGATAAACTGAAAATAAAAGATAACTGAATAATCAATATCATGAACAGAAAGCAATAAAGTCAGTCAGTATAAAATCAGATGTCCAAATCAGGTCATGTGGACAGTCAGGTGTCTATCATGGTTTATATATATGTACAGTCAGGTGATTACAGTCAGTCGCAATACGTTATGAACAATTTATTATTATTTATTAGGTTAGAGAACACCAATTTTCATATGTATTAGACGCATTTCATACTACGCGTATCACACGTGTCAATCGGGATTCTAAGTTATTGAAACTGATTGGTTAGAGATATTGCCCATGCTTTAGGTGGGTCCCGTACATACCTGGACCACGGTCTAAATGCCTGGCGCTGAACCAGGCCCTACCGCTAGGTAGTCAGTAACAGTAACAGTACTCATAGTATCACTGTGGAACAATACTCACAGTAACACTGTGGAACAATAAACAGATAGGATGTCAGTCATCTCCGGAACCCTACAGTGGATCGTAAGTTGGCTGCGCAACTTGTATCCTAGGTCCACCCAAAATACAGACGCTTTCTTCTCCATCAATTTCCCCAATCCCAGTGTAAGTTGTCCATTTATAATATTATTTAATTTAGTTCCAACAATCAATATCCATGTTACTTAAAATACTGGGACGATATGGTGACAGTAACGGTACAGTATAACAGTCAACTGTAATCGTATACACGGTGAATAATATCTATAACAGTGAACGGTAACAATAACCATGTATGAAATCACCTAGAGTGGGGGGGTGAATAGGTGATAATGCTAATCTAGAAACTAAATGCGGAAGCTAAGAACTATTTTGCACAAACTTAATACAACCAACAAGTGTAGCCGAATTCCCCGTGAAGGGCTCTGGACTAACTCCTCTTGATTCCCCTAGATAAGGGTTGAGGTGCTATATGAAGCTCTTGTGATTAAGTATAAGTGAGGCACACACACAAGCAAGCCAAGCATATAAAGATAAGCAATATGAAATAATGCAAGGACAACACAAGCAAATAGATATGAATGATATGAATGATGCACAACACAAATAAAGGAGAGAGAGTTAAGAGACAATGGATCAAACGCAAACACGAAGATATGTTTCGAGGTTCGAGCCCCTAGCTCTACGTCCCCGCCTTCACCGAGAAGGATTTCTAATCCACTATACTCCCACCGAGGGAACCTCCACCGAGGAGGATTTGTTACAACACAAGGAGTACCGAACTCCTCTCTCAAACACCACCTCACAACCGAGGGGTAGGCCCGTAGCCAAACAACCACAATCACCTCTACCGAAGAGGGATACAAACTAAACTCCACCTCTCACTAGAGGGAGCAAACCACAATCTCAACCTCTACCAAAGAGGGAGCAAACCAATCACCCGATCAACCTCTACCAAAGAGGGATACAACAAAAGTAAGGGTGTTTACAACTTGGAGGCTACAACAATCTCAAACAATCTTTTTTCCACAAAACAAATGATCCTAATAGAATAGGATAGAAGATAGGCTCAAGTGTGAAAAACTAGGTGTTTGGAAAACAAAAACTCAAAGAAATAATCTTGGGAAAACTCTTGAAGATAATGGAAATGAAGAACAAACACAAATCTCCCAAATTCTATTTCCTTTGATTTTTCCAAAAACCTAAAACAAATAAGATTGGAAGTTTAAAGCCCAAAAACACTTTTGAAATCTTTTAAAAACACTTAAGAAGGTAGGAAATATTTCTTGTCAAAAGTCTTATCAAAATCCTCAAAGAGATGGGGTATTTATAGCCCCAAAAGAAAACTAGCCGTTAGGCTGATCTGTCAGCCTGACAGGCTTGCGGTCGATCGGCCGGTCGACCGCCAACGATCATAAATATGACCGTTGGGGCATCCCGGTCGACCACCCGGTCGACCGCCCAGATAAGAGAGCAAAGCTCTCTGGTCCGGTCGACCGACCGGTCGACCGGCCCACTGTGCCAGCAGACGTGCACAGGTCTGTCACGTCGGTCGATCGGACAGTCGACCGGATCCTGGCTCGGTCGACCGTGCGGTCGACCGACCTGGCCTGTCAGCACAGTTTAGGGTCAGAAACTGGGTCAGAAAAACATGTTAAAATATTCTAATAAATACTTAAAAATCTTCTAAAAATCCCCAAAAATAGTTTTAACATTTTGCATTGATATATAAACATGTGATAAAAAGTTCAACTCAAATATCAAGCAATTCAAACTATTTTTGTGTTTTGAAAGTTTTACCAAAAACCAAAACTTGTATTTTATCAAACATGTATTTTTCAACACATGAATAGGAAAGTCAAAATAAGTTTGTATAAGAAGTTTAAGCATGCATGTATAACTAGAATACATCTACTATACATATAAACCATTTAAACTTGTTTTGATCAATCTATTCATGAAAACAAATATCGGTTAAACTAAAAACCGAAAAACCATAAAACGTGTGTGTTGTGCACTTGAGCATATCAACTATTCTTATCTTTACAAATGGATCTAAACACACTAAACTAAAACTAGGATACCTAAGTCTTCTTGACGATCTTCAATCTTCAAGCCGATTCGATCCCAAACGTGATCCACCGAGTGCAAAGGTATGATCTTGATGCTCGGGCACTGGAATCACCATGAAAAGCTTCTAAACTCCTTGTTGAAGCTAATCACCAACTAATATCTTGCTAAATGATCTAAAACTTAAAATCACAAGATTATTAGTAAACATAACTACATGAGTTAATCATCATCAAAACTAGAGTGGAAGGCCTCTGGGCCAACAATCTCCCCCTTTTTGATGATGACAAAACTCATGGAGTTATATATGCATGGATTAAAGTTAAGCTTCAAAGAAGCTCCCCCTTAACTCATGCATAAACAAATAAACAATAAATATGCAATGAATATGAAACATGAAACATGCATAGATATGCATAAACAATAAAAGACTCTAGATACCAATGAAATTTTCAAAAACAAATAAACATGCTCTAGATATCAATTAAACTTAATATATGCAAAAACATAAATATGCATATAAAATTCAACATCTTTCTCAACATCTTTCTCCCCCTTTTTGTCAATCATCAATAAAGGGGTAAAAGCAAAAGCAAAACAATAAATTTTTCTCCCCCTTTTTGTTCGAAACAAAGAATCAACAAAGAGGGTCAAAAATAATAAAAACAATGTTCTCCCCCTTTTTGTCTAAAATAAAAAGAATATCAATAAGGGGTTACAATCAATTAAGATATCAATTTAAATATGTCAAAGATAGCATCTTGATACCAATTGAAAGTGAAACATAGATCAATAAATGGTATATGCGATATACATTCATGAAGAGGAAGATGTGAAGCTTCCCAACATAGATACATTACATGAAAGAGGGATGACAAGCCCTAATTCGCATAACGTACACTATGCAATGCATAAGAGGAGATATGAAGCTCCCCCTACACACGTGTACCACATAAAGAAGAGTTGTCAATCTCCTCAACACAAGATACACTCATCATGAATCTATATGTAGAAGAGATGTTAAGCTCTCCTTGCATATAGGCAATACAAATCAAAACTTTTGAATATTTTAAACAAAATTTTGAGATACCAATTTAAATCATTCAAATAAACATCTTGATATCAAAAGAGAGTATTTTTCTTTTTAAGCATATGATATCAATTTGAAATTATTATTTTCTATCATAAAGTAAGGGAGTGGAAATACAAATACCAATTGAAATATGAAAGTCGAATTTTCTCCCCCTTTATGAAATACAAACTAAACACATGCATAAGCTTGTTTAAGAATACCAATTGAAAACTAATCAATTGAAATATGATAGTCATTAGTAATTCAAGCTTAGCATAAACAAAATTTGTGCTCAAGATATAGGGATATGATAAGTACAAATAAAACATATATGTATGAAAAATTAGATACCAATAGAAATTGATACCATTAGAATTGAAAGCATACATACATAAACACATATGAGTATACAAGAAGATCAAAATTGATACCAATTGAAAGAATTCAATGATACCAATTGAAACAACAATAAGTTCAAGTGTATACCTCATATAACCTATCCTCCCAATCATGTTCAAGTTTAAAAGATTTTCACTATAAAGCATACATGATCATGATCTCCCATCCATCCGCCCGTGGAAGGTAGGGGTTTTCAAAAATATATTTGAAAAATATAGTATGTTTGAAAACATCTACCATAACGAAGAATTCGAACTAGTTAAATGAAAAAACTTCTAAACTAGTACGAAATCCTTCAAGTAAGGAATAAAACAAAAATATTTTTCATGAAACATGAAATCCATATTATATTCAACACTCAAGTCAATAAAGCACATATAGGACTCATGAAAACAAAACATGAGCAAACAAGTAGGGTGAGTGCATAATTAAAAATGTGAAGATCATGATCATGAAAGTATACAATTAAGCTCAATTATTCCTTAAAACATGAAAACATGAAAATCATCAAAAATTATTTAATCTTCAAGGTATATGTATGTCTTATACAAACTAAGGTATACATACATATCCAAACACAACGAGTCCACAAAAATATATGCATGAAGGCACGTGGCTCAAAGGATGTATATGTATAACAATAATTTGGATAAAATGGATATATACATGAAGTTTAAACATAAACACATGAAAACATGGACAACATGAAAAACTAAATTCCCATTAAAAACAAATTTATACTTCAAGGTATATGTATGATTTATCAACACAAAAAGTATACATACATATCCCTAAACACAATTGAGTCCATATATATATAGATTTGCATGAAAGGCAAATGACTCAAGGGGTATACATGTATATCTTAAAGTTTGGCAAAATAGACATATACATGAAATTTAAACATAAAATAAATATAAAAATGGGAATACAAGTTTAAAATGCATGAATCATCAAAACTAGACTATACTAGCACATCTAATGAGTTCAAATAAGCAATCAAGCTCAAACATATAAAGATTTATTTGTGGCCCACTATATGTACAAGTATAAATCCTAGTCTTAATGAAAACTAACATTCAAACATGTAATCAACGTATGAAGCATAAAAACAAGATATAAATCATCATGAAGAAACATAAACATGATTATTAAGAAAATCCACATGTTATTAAACCTATGATAAACATGATAGCTAAACAAATGGTGAGAACACAAAATAATAGTCCATTTAAATATGGGTGTCTCAAATACTATACATGTATGTCAAGAGTCTAATAATCATGGCATTTTCATAATGATCATATAAACAACAAAACATGCTATAAATAATGAACATGAAAAGCATGCATAAATATAAATAAGGAGTTAGAGATTCGATACCAAAATCAATGAGGGCACCTCTCTAGTTCTCCAAACCAAGGTGGTCCTCCCACCGAACTTTCCTTGAAAGTGATGCATCCAAATAGTCCACATGAAGCTCGGAACGCATCCACTCCAAGGTACCGCTACTCTCACGTCATGCGAGAGCCCACACCTACATCAAATACAATAGGGGTGGTCTTTGGTACCCATAATCTTTTAGGTCCATGGGGTTAGGCCCTTCTCTAACCCAAACAAATTTATTTGCTAAATTAACATTATGTATTCTATCATAGCAAAATTTAGCAAGGTGGCCCTTACGTCCACAATGTGTACATGTGTACACATGAGCATACATGGTGTGATGGTGTCCGTGAGGAGCATGTGTATGCCGTGGATGGTGTGCATGCATAGATGGAACTTGTTTCTTTCGAACCAAGGATTCCAAGCGTGTATGATTAGAAACACAATGGCTCAAAGTGGAGCCCAAACAATCTACACTCTTCTTAAGCATGGATATATCATTATCAATCAAAGAAGAAGTGTGGCATGCAATAGGTGAAGTGTGAGATACTACCCTAGCATGACAAACATGAGAATCAATTTTATTTTGCAAAGAATCATTTTTCTTTAAACAAGCTTCTAAATCTTTTGAAATAGAAATAATTTTTGTTTTCAAAGATTCATTTTCTTTTACAACAAAATCAACTTTTGAAGACAAATTTTCATTTTTCTTCAAAATTGATTCACAATCATTTTTAGATTTTAAAAATTTATTTTCTTTTAATGCAAGTTCAAGTTGAGATCTCAATGAATCCCTCTCAATAGAAATCTCCTCTTTTTCTTTCAAAACAATCTCAAATTTTGAAAACAAATCCTCTTTTTCTTTATTTAATTTATAAGTTTTCTTTTTCAAAACTTTATATTTTTCAAGGAGGTTTTCACAAACAATAGATAACTCTTCATTCAAGGCATTAGCATCCATACTATCATGATCATCAAATGAAGAGCTAGCACTATCTAGTTGAGTATCCGAAAGTACCTCAAGGGAGTCATTCCCTTGGACCATCAAGCATTGTGACTCGGATTCTCCACTAGACTCCTCCTCTTGTTGGATTGGCATTTGAAGCTTGGAGGTGGTTGTGATTGTCAACTTGTTCCACACTGCAAAAGCGGAATCAAGATTAGAAACAAGCATAAGATAATCTTTGTTAAGCGTGCTTCTAATGGCCTCAAGGGCTTGTGCATTGGCCCCTATATGATTGCTATTACCAAGATAGCATTTCTTGGTAGCGGCAAGGAAAACATGCAATCCTAGGGTCTTTAAATAGCTACTCATCATGGCCTTCCAAATCTCAAGTCTAGAAATGTCAAACATAGGAGGGCTATCCATGAGGGCAAACTAAATGTGTGCAAATAAAAATATGCAAATGCAAATGATAGATTAGCAAACAGGATCTCACTCCTAGGTTGTTAAACCTATGTATCAGGAGCGTAGGCTCTGATACCAATTGAAATCACCTAGAGGGAGGGGGGGGTGAATAGGTGATAATGCTAATCTAGAAACTAAATGCGGAAGCTAAGAACTATTTTGCACAAACTTAATACAACCAACAAGTGTAGCCGAATTCCCCGTGAAGGGCTCTGGACTAACTCCTCTTGATTCCCCTAGATAAGGGTTGAGGTGCTATATGAAGCTCTTGTGGTTAAGTATAAGTGAGGCACACACACAAGCAAGCCAAGCATATAAAGATAAGCAATATGAAATAATGCAAGGACAACACAAGCAAATAGATATGAATGATATGAATGATGCACAACATAAATAAAGGAGAGAGAGTTAAGAGACAATGGATCAAATGCAAACACGAAGATATGTTTCGAGGTTCGAGCCCCTAGCTCTACGTCCCCGCCTTCACCGAGAAGGATTTCTAATCCACTATACTCCCACCGAGGGAACCTCCACCGAGGAGGATTTGTTACAACACAAGGAGTACCGAACTCCTCTCTCAAACACCACCTCACAACCGAGGGGTAGGCCCGTAGCCAAACAACCACAATCACCTCTACCGAAGAGGGATACAAACCAAACTCCACCTCTCACTAGAGGGAGCAAACCACAATCTCAACCTCTACCAAAGAGGGAGCAAACCAATCACCCGATCAACCTCTACCAAAGAGGGATACAACAAAAGCAAGGGTGTTTACAACTTGGAGGCTACAACAACCTCAAACAATCTCTTTTCTACAAAACAAATGATCCTAATAGAATAGGATAGAAGATAGGCTCAAGTGTGGAAAACTAGGTATTTGGAAAACAAAAACTCAAAGAAATAATCTTGGGAAAACTCTTGAAGATAATGAAAATGAAGAACAAACACAAATCTCCCAAAATTCTATTTCCTTTGATTTTTCCAAAAACCTAAAACAAATAAGATTGGAAGTTTAAAGCCCAAAAACACTTTTGAAATCTTTTAAAAACACTTAAGAAGGTAGGAAATATTTCTTGTCAAAAGTCTTGTCAAAATCCTCAAAGAGATGGGGTATTTATAGCCCCAAAAGAAAACTAGCTTAGGCTGATCTGTCAGCCTGACAGGCTTGCGGTCGATCGGCCGGTCGACCGCCAACGGTCATAAATATGATCGTTAGGGCATCCCGGTCGACCACCGGTCGACCGCCCAGATAAGAGAGCAAAGCTCTCTGGTCCGGTCGACCGACCGGTCGACCGGCCCACTGTGCCAGCAGACGTGCACAGGTCTGTCACGTCGGTCGACCAGATCCTGGCTCGGTCGACCGTGCGGTCGACCGACCTGGCCTGTCAGCACAGTTCAGGGTCAGAAACTGGGTCAGAAAAACATGTTAAAATATTCTAATAAATACTTAAAAATCTTCTAAAAATCCCTAAAAATAGTTTTAACATTTTGCATTGATATATAAACATGTGATAAAAAGTTCAACTCAAATATCAAGCAATTCAAACTATTTTTGTGTTTTGAAAGTTTTACCAAAAACCAAAACTTGTATTTTATCAAACATGTATTTTTCAACACATGAATAGGAAAGTCAAAATAAGTTTGTATAAGAAGTTTAAGCATGCATGTATAACTAGAATACATCTACTATACATATAAACCATTTAAACTTGTTTTGATCAATCTATTCATGAAAACAATTATCAGTTAAACTAAAAACCGAAAAACCATAAAACGTGTGTGTTATGCACTTGAGCATATCAACTATTCTTATCTTTACAAATGGATCTAAACACACTAAACTAAAACTAGAATACCTAAGTCTTCTTGACGATCTTCAATCTTCAAGCCGACTCGATCCCAAACGTGATCCACCGAGTGCAAAGGTATGATCTTGATGCTCGGGCACTGGAATCACCATGAAAAGCTTCTAAACTCCTTGTTGAATCTAATCACCAACTAATATCTTGCTAAATGATCTGAAACTTAAAATCACAAGATTATTAGTAAACATAACTACATGAGTTAATCATCATCAAAACTAGAGTGGAAGGCCTCTGGGCCAACAGTGTATACAATGAACAATAGGACTGTACAGGGTGCTACGGTCAAATAATCCTGAAAAACACCTAGAGGGGGGGGGGTGAATAGGTGTAATTGCTAATCTAACAATCTTTTTAAAACTAAGTATGATGAATGATGCAACGATCTCTCAAAACAAGACTAAGAGCCGAATACCCCGTGAGAGGTTCTGAACTCCTTCCTCCCAATTCCCCTTGAATGGGTTAGAGGTGCGCAATGCAACCTTGTTATATGAGATATGATCGATCAAGGCAAAGTATGATGGATGAATTGTGAGATGCACACAATATAACACAAGTATCACAAGCTTGAAGTAATAGCACAAGGAAAGAAACAAGATCACAAGCAAGTAATTGAAAGCAATATAGTGCAAGAGAAATTTAAAGCAAGAATGGACACAAGGCAATCACAAACACAAGATGTTTGTTTCGAGGTTCGAGCCACCGCTCTACTCCCCGCCTTCACCTCCGTGAAGGGTTTCCACTATCCACCGAGGACGATTACAACGGTCTACCGAAGACCCGAGCACCGAGCTCCACAACTTACAAGACCTCTACCGAAGAGGTGTCTCCACAAGAACAAGAAGATGAACAAGAGTGATCACAACAAGATCACCAAACTCTTTTACAACACTCTCACTCTTTTTACAACTTCACTATAGAATGAGTTAGGGATTTTTGGCTCTATGAAGTGTAGTGAGAAAAACTCAGTTGTAGAGATGATTTTTGCTAAGGAACACAACTGAAAACTAGCCTAAGAAAGATTGTAAATTGGAGAGCTTAAAAACTTTTCTTCTCTTTTGAAAAACTTGAAAAACTTAAGGCTTTTTCTTGGTCCTTTGTAAGAGAGTCTTCTCCTCTATTTATAGGGAGAGAAAATAGGTTTAAAACAATTTATTTAGACCTTATTTGCTCTGAAAAAGATCTGAAAAACCCTGAAAAAGTCTGCCAAAAAGCAGTCTGGAAAACAGATTTCAGAATTGCACAAAAGAGGAAAGAGCCGTTAGGTTGTTGCAGGCTTGGCGGTCGACCGGGCCGGTCGACCGCCAGCTCAGCTGGCAAAGAGCCGTTGGCTCGGGTCGACCGGTCCGGTCGACCGTCCTCTAAGAGAAAACACAGTTTTCTTCTGGCGGTCGACCGGGGCGGTCGACCCAGAAAACCCGAGAGCAACTGCAGTCAGTCGGTCGACCGGGGCGGTCGGCCGACAGACGTGCACAAACGTGCACGTCCTGGCACTGGCGCCGGTCGACCGTGCCGGTCGGCCGGTCAGCCTGAAACAGGAAAAACAGCAGGATTTTGAACTTGGGAAATTTTGTAAAAATGTTTTGAAGTAAAGAAAGCTAAGTAATATGCTGGAAGGAGTATACATACATGATCTAAACATGATATTTATATTTGTAAAACCTTAGGGTCAAGTATATATATACTAAGGCATAAAACTAAAGTTTTGATCATGAAAACTTGAATACAAAGACGCGTGTGTGTATCCTAGAGCCAATTTCCAAAACTCAAACTTTAACAATCTAATTCTTACATTGGTTCTAAGTACTACAAGTGCTTCAAGAGGGCTTTTCACCATAAGGTCTTCAACACTTGATTCTTGAGCCCAATTTGAGTTGACTTGAGTCCAAAACACTTGCATATAGGGAATAAACCTTCTAGATGAGTTAGATCCCTGAAACACACTTAACCAATAAACAATATTAGTACAAATAACTAATATGTTTTGTAATCATCAAAACACACTTAAACACGGGTGATTATAACCTTGGGCCAACAAATCCTTTCTCAGTATCTTTCAGTAACAATCCTGCACCTCTAGTCGATGTGTTATTTCACAAGATCTCATCCACTGATATTGTATCTGTAACTGAGCCATCAACTCATAATCTCAAAAGCAATCCTTGTGAACCTCACGTATCAATCCAAGTTACATAAGCAATCCTCGTGAACCTCACGTATCAATCCATGTTACATATAATCTCAAAAATCATCAAGAACATCAAATACCAGATCTCTGTCAGGATACCTGATATTGTAAATCTTAGGTCCAGTAAATAGTTAATCAGCTCTTTCATCACAACCAATCACTTTAATCCTCTTGATCACCAATAATTGAGATCAAGTGATAACTAATGTCAAACTCTAATATATGTTATTACTAATATCAATAAAATCACTCTCATAACAACTCTATCTCTATAACTGAATAAATCAAGAATTAATTATGAAAAAATAGTCCATTGATTATCCTCGAGATCAACTTAATTCAACAGATACTGAATCATGAATAACATGTGATCAAAGTAGTCTACATCTGATACTCAGCATCAATAGGTCATCGATACAGTATAATCAGGGGTAAAGTCGGGAATATTCACAACTATAACTCCAACTAAATCAATCTCATCAGAACATTGATCAAGATCCAATAAAAGAGCGTGAATCCCAACTCAACTCCAATTCGGAATAAGTCCATGTAAAATCCATACACCATGAAAAACCTGTCTCCGAAATAAGTAACATCATATACCATCTACTCTTAAAGCACAAAATGAATCCCATCTTATTTATTCCAAATACATGTCTGAGAAATAACTCACATAAGGTATATACCCAATCAAAATCACTCATACTCAAGATCAACTGAAAGTCATACCAAATCTTTTTCACTACTACACATGAAGTAATAGATCTCTAATGTCTCAGTATCAAAATATGGGTCCCACATATATACATACACACACACACATCAAAATTACCTCTAACCAATCATCTGCGATACATCTAAACTCTAATGAGGTATAAACATCCATGTCTGATAGTCCAATATTAAATAGATCAATATGCTATTTGTCCTCAAATACGAGCTAGTCTAATCAATCAATAGATCAAATCAAGTAACAGTCTAGGATAAACCACAGCTAGTCCTGAATTCATAGAGGCAACCAACTATCACTTGAAATGACGCCAATAAGTATTCATATCAACCAAATAAATATGATAAATGTTCTCCGATGTCTCATGAAGAGTTCCTTCTAGATTTGGAGAGTTGGTGGAAGGACCACCTTGTTTTGGAGACATGGAGAGTTGCCTTCTAGATTTTGGTAACTATCCCTTACTCCTCATTTATGTTTACATGCTTTTCATATCATTGATTTTAGCATGTTTTGATGTTTCATGATTAGTATGTTATATGCCATGTCTATTAGTTCTATAATATACATGATTAGTATTTGAGACACCCATGTTTAATATGGACCTATATTTTGTGTTCTCTACATGTTTTAGCTATCTTGTATATCATAGATCTAATGCATATACATTTACCATAATAATCATATGAATTTTGTTTAAATAATTGCACTTTGTGTTTTGATTTCCATGCTTTGATTACTTGTTTGAATGTTAGTTTTCATTAAAACTTAGATATATACTTGTACAACTAATGAGCCACAAATAGATCATTATATGTTTGTGCTTGAAAGTTCATTTGTACTTATTAGATATATTAGTATAGTCTAGTTTTGATGATTCATGCATTTGACTTGTATTCCCATTTTATACATGTTTTCATGTTTATGTTTGACTTCATGTATATGTCTATTTTGTCTAAACTATTAGTTATACATATACATCCTTGAGCTACTTGCCTTCATGCATATACTTTTGTGGACTCGTCTATATTTGGATATGTATGTATACGGTAGTTTGTACATGACATACATATACATTGAAGGAATTCTAGTTTTGATGATTTTCATGTTTTTAAGGAATTTCTTATTAAGCTTAATTGACTAGTTTCATGATAATGTGTTTCACATATTCCTTATACACTCACTTTATTTATTGTTTTCTCATGTTTTTGTTTTTCATGAGACTATATATGCTTTATAGACCATTGAGTGTTTGATGATCATGTGATTTTCATATTTTCATGAAAAATATTTTGTTTTATTCCTTACTTGAAGGATTTCGTACTAGTTTACAAATTTTTCATATAACTAGTTGCGGTATTCTTCATTATGATAGAGTTTTTCAAACGTGCTATAATTTTCAAACCTACTTTTAAAAATTCCTACCCATTAAAGGGCGGTTGGTTGGGCGACCATGCCTTGTATGCTTATTATTGTAAATCATTTTAAACATGTGCATGTAATGGGTGGTAGTTATATGAGTTATACACTTGAACTTATTATGTTTTCAATTGGTATCATTGGATTCTTTCAATTGGTATCACTATTGATATTCTTTTTGTATACTCATATATGTTTCTATATATTTATGCTTACACTTCAAATAGTATCAATTTCGATTGGTATTCAATTTTTCATACACACACACACACACACACACACACACACACATATATATTTGAGCACAAATTTTGGTTATGCTAAGCTTGATTTCTTAAATGTCTATTATATTTCAATTGAGTATGTTTCAATTGGTATCTTAAACAAGCTTATGCATCGTTTTGTTTAGTATTCCATAAAGGGGAGAAAATTCATATTTGACTTTTCTGGTTTTGTTTGCTACTCCCACACTTTATGTTGAAAAATGATTGAAAAAGGATATTGATTATTGTTTGGTATCATATTTTTTTTAATAAAAAAATTACCTTCAATCGGTATCATATTGATTATTTGACCTTTCAATTGGTATCTTAAAATATGATTTACTAAGATATCTCAAAATTTGTTTTATTGAGAAACTTAAAAATTTTGTTTTAATAAGAAAATTAAAAATGTTTTGATGTGTATTGCCTATATGCAAGGGGAGCTTAACATCTCTTCTACATATAGATTCATGTTGAGTGTATCTTATATTGAGGAGCTTGATAACTCTTCTTTATGCGATACACGTGTGTAGGGGGAGCTTCACATCTCCTCTTATGCATTGCATTTTATACATTATGTGAATTAGGGCTTGTCATCCTTTCTTCATGTAATGCATATACGTAGGGAAGTTAACTTAGCGTCTTCCTCTTCATGAATGTATATCGCATATATTCTTTTATTGATTGATTTGATTTTACTCCTTATTATTATTCTTTTTGTTTTAGACAAAAAGGGGGAGAACATTATTTTCTTTGACCCCTTTGTAGATGATTGACAAAAATGGGGAGAAATATTTGAGTTTATATGCATGTATTTGAGTATTATATGCATGTTTGTTTGAGTTTTTTTATTGATTGGTATCAAGAGCTTCTAGATTGGTATCAAGAGCTTCTATTGATTTATTGATAAAGTTTTTAATTGATATTTTTATTGTTTAAGAACATGTTAAAAAGGAAAAAGGAATGTATTTTAAAAGTTTGATATCATGAGCATGTTCATTTCATAGTTTGGTATCAAGAGCATGTTCATTTCATTATTTTATGCATGTTTATGCATATCCATGTTTAGCATTCATTGCATATATTTATTGTTTATTGCTATGCATGAGTTAAGGGGGAGCTTCTTTGAAGCTTAACTTTAATCCATGCATATTGATTGGTCGCTAATGTTGCATATTTAATATCATATTTTCATACTTATTTTAGAATAAAAGCCTGCATTGTCCTAATTAAATGCTAAATTTATTTGCAGGCCCAATCCTTAAGGAGATGAAGAGAAATGAGCCCAAAAGCCCACCAGAATTCTGAATTAAATCAGAATTAATTCGCACTCACTAAATCAGGGCAAAATCAAGAGGTTGAAAACCGGTTGAGAAGAATCCTCTCAGAATCGATCGGTTAAAGCCAAGAATCCAAGGCCATTTCGTCAGAATCCGGGACTCAAACGAAGAAACTAACAAAGGATAAAGTCAGAAGATAATCCCAAGATGATCCACCAACAGGGTGTGGCCATCTGGCCACACCCTGGCCGCGGAAACGCGGCCAAAGCCGCGTTTTCGCGGCTTTGTTGGGGAGTTAGGGGGAGCGTTTGCTCCCCCGACCTCCCAGGGATTCTGGTTGTTGGGTTTTTGGCCTATAAAAGGGCAATTGTTGTGCTGAAATTGGACGACCATGCAGATTAGGATTTAGCCTAGTTTTAATTCTTTGTAGTTTAGGTTTTTCTTTTCTTTTTATGTAACTTGTATGTAACTTAGGGTAGAAGAAGATTCATGTAAGTAAGAGAGAGAGGCTGACGTTGAGAGTGACACCGATGTACCCTCCTCCTTTCTTCCATTGTCTCTGCAATTAATAAAGGTAAAAGCTTCTTTTTATGTTCGTATTTTGTTTTGCTTTCTTCTTCCTCTTCTACTTTACCTTGGTTGTATTTGTTGAGTTCACAAGTGAAATCCAAAGCAAGTATAACTAAGCTACGTGAGAGCCAGCGATAGTTCATGAAGACGTTCTCCTCTTCCAAGATCCGCATCACTTCGTTCTTGCTAGGCTTGACGATATAATGTGCACGGGGACTGAGCTCGAGCTTATGATCTATGCGTTGAACGCCTCCGAAGCAAAGGTAGAACAAGCAAAGGTTTCCAAGTAAGTCATCAATCAAACCTAGGTGAGTATTTCTTCACTCTTCTTTCTTTCTTTTCTTTTCTTTCTTAGTTTAGATCACCAACCACCTCTTCCGAATCATTCTCTTTCGACTCACTTGTACATAGTCGCTTTCTTTTATTGTTTTCTGATTTTTTCCACCTTCCTCATCTTTCATTTTCTTCTAACTTTAACATAATTTTCTTTTTCTTAACTTAAAAACAGAGAAGAACTCTCGTTTGGTTTTTATAACGATTTCAATAAAACTGTAAACGCTTCTATCGCAAAACCCTCCTTGTGGATCACGACCCGCATAGCCACTTGCTATAGCGGAAGAATTGAGAACTTGCACCTATTTATTCTTTGATATAAAATTCTGTATTTTGTGTGCAGGTTTACCTCAATCAAATTTTGGCGTCGTTGCCGGGGAGGGTAACATGTTTTTTATTGAAATCTGAATTTTTTTTTGAAATTTTTTTTAGAATTAAACGAATTTTCTTCTCTATTGCAGGTTACAGGGCAATCAAAGCAGGAAATTAATATTGCAGTGACATACAAGTGGCCTTGGGCCTCTGCTCTAGAAAGCAGAGACCAAGGGCCCTCTGAATTGCCGCGTTTCCACGGCAAAAGCCGCGGATCCGCGGCAAGAACGAGTTGACTACTAACAGGTTTTTGCAGGGCTGCTTGCTTTGCAAATTCTAGTTCTCTGCAATTCTTTATTTCCTATATGCCATCACATAAGCCTGCTAAATAATCAACAGTAAAACGTTTGTTGCAAAAGTTAAAAATTGATTAGACGTTTGCATTTTAGGCACGCGTTTTTTTCAATTCATTTATTTTTACTGTTGAAGAGTGCTGGAGCAAGGTACGTATGCAATGCATTTAGCATAGGACTCACTTCTTGGTTGATTTATATCGCTTTGAGTGAATCTTACATATCTTGTACACTTGCACTAATTGATTTTAAGGGCACCAACCCAATAACAAGATAAGGTGGGGATTTAATCACCCTTCCTTAGCCCAAAAATCAGAATCCAAGCACTCACTAACCCAAGCCTAACTTAAAATGAGTAGACGTTGGCCCTAGGGACATTTCGGACTCAATTAGGAGATTATCCTAAGGGGAAAAGGTGTTGGAACTTGACTCTTGCCATATCAGTGTCTAGGAAAGGGATTAAGGGCCAAAAGCCTGAAGATTGGTGGTTATTTAATTAAGGAACGTCTTTGATGGAAAACCTCCCACCAATCTTGCCCTGACCTGGCTGATTAGCTTGTGGTCAAAGTCTACATTAAACCTCCCGTGGACAGTCTAACCAGTTAGGAGTCATCTAGGTCTAGGTCTACCCTAACTTAGATTAGAATTTTTTCTTTCTTATTTGTTATTTGTTTGTTTTCTTTCTTTTTGTTTGTATTGTGTGATATGGCTTATAATAATAATTTTTTTAACTACAATAATAATCCATATTACACACCGACTTCATTTTCGGATATTACCAACCCGGCATATCATAACTTTGACCAACCTAGTGTGCCGGATTGGTCTTATCCGAATCAATATAACCCATACCCCCAATCTAATAACTATAATTTTCATAATGATTTCAACTCTTCACCGAGTCAGTGGGGATTCACCTCCCCCGAGCATAATTTTCAACCACCTTGTCCTCCTTCTCCACCTAGTCCACAATATTTTCAAGATTCATACTCAGTTCCACCCGTCCAAAATAGGAAACCATCAATTTTGGAAATGAGTATGCGTGAGTCCAAACACAAATCCCAAAATCTGATGGACTCACAATTTCACTACCACTTCCAAGACAATTCTTCATCTTTTCATCAAAACAATGAACATATCACCTATGAAGAGATGCTTGAATCCATGACTCAGGCTCAAAACGCTCGTAATAGTGACATAGATATGATGGTCGAATCTCTACGTTCTCACCGTTGGACCAGTTCTGATGTCACTACCCATTCTGTTAGAGCCGAAGAGTCAGGTTGTTTTGGAAATCAAGATTCTATTTCAGAACAACCATTTGAACTTGCCCAAACTCCAAATTTTGAAAAAGATATTGACAGTTTGGCAAGTTACTCCTTTCCTGAAATAGAACTTGAAAATGATTATGATCCTGAACCCCAAATTAGTGATTCAATTCTACTTCCTGATTCGATTATGACTCCGATATCTTCACCTGATTTCGATCTTTTCCCCGAGTCAACGTTGGATCCTGTGCCTATTCATCATGAAATTGAATCCCCCGTCTTTGAGGATCATATTGAACTTGACCAATTATATAATTTTGAAAGTCCTATTGACAAATTGGCAAGTTCTCAATTTTTTGATATTGAACTCAATGAGATATGTGACCTAGATTCTCAAATCTGTGATCCAGTTCAACTTTCTGAATCAATATTAACTCCTGTTGTGTTACCAAACTTGAGTAATATTTTAGAGTCAGTTTTGATTCCTCCACCTATCATTCCTGAACTGGAATCACCCATATTAGGTCACATTCCATTGTTGGAAAATACATGTGGACTTGAGTTTCAACTTCTTGACTTGGACCCTATTCCTGAACCAATTTCGACTCTTGAACCTTTACTTGACTTAAGTTACCTTCCTGAGTCGGTATTAGTTCCTGTACTTCCTGAGTCCAAGTCAATCATTCTATCATTTCATACTCCTTTCTGGGACGAGGTGGTTGACAAATTTGACTCCGAAATCAATTATGAAATATGAAAATTAGATGGGGTTAAATATTTAATAAAGATCCTTTATGGATAGATCTTTTTAATGGGTTATATTAAAGATATTTCTGGTGGGTTCCTCCGAGACCGAAGAAAAGTTGATTGGGCCGCATTTCGTGGACCAATCAGACCACCACCGGAACCACCGCCTTAAGGTAACATTTTCCTTCCCTTTCTTCTTTTTCATGCATCTATGCATTAATTCATACATTGAGGACAATGCATGAGATAGGTGTGAGGGAGGGTCTAACATAACTTTTCTTTTTCTTTAAAATTAAAAAAAAATTAACATTTTTCTTTACTTTTAAAAACTTTTTGAAAAATAGAAACAATATTTTGACTTATTTTTGTAAGAAATTAAGTTAATTTTAAGGAATAGGAAAATCCAAATTAGGATTTCTTATACTTGGTCAAAATAAGATTATTTGTTTGATTTTTAGGGTTAGGAAGAAAATTTGTCAAAGTAATTTAGTCTTGATCTTTACCTTGATGAAATATGCACACTTCATACACTTACACACTTAGGGTTCAAAAAATAAAGATTCTTATGCCTTATAAAAAAAAAGATAAACAAATCTAATTATTGATTAGCTAGGTGCTTTGGCCTAAGAAAGCCTTAGTATTTATGCAAAAGATAATTAGATGGGTTTGAAGAAAAAAAAAAAGTCTGATTATTGATTAGCTAGGTGCTTTGGCTTAAGCAAGCCTTAGTATTTATGTAAAAGATAATTAGATGAGAAAAAAAATGTGTATCCTCTGATTAAGCTGGGTATTTATGCCTCATGAAGCATAAGTATTCACGCCTAAAAGGGGTACATCGTATAAATAAAAACCTTAGTTTCGTGGCCTTATCTGCTCGAGTATTTAAGTCCTTAGGAGTGTTTTCTCACCTGGTGCCCTAAAACTGTCCGGTTTGGGTGTTACCGACTGAATGCTTGTTACATGGGCAGATTAGAAAGCCTAATGAAATTGAGGAATAAATTTCACAAAAAAAATAAATAAATATAAGGCATAGGAGTTAATGTTGAAGAACCCTTAGTAAACTTCACAATCACAAGGTGCATATGACTTAGGGTAAAGTAATAGACTAGATGAGAAGTACAATTTCACTCCTTACTTTGATTGACAACAAATTTTTGAATAGAGACTAAGTTTAGGAATGAAAAATTCAGTTTTCCTATAACTTATAGATTGCTTAGATCTTACAATTATATTTCAAATATTTTTCTCTTTCAAATGCTTTTCGAAAATACTAACTCTTTATTTCCCTTTCTTTATGGATTTTGTGGGTGCAATCCGCTGAAAACCCTCACGAGACAAAACTCGTCCTCTAGGGGAAACCTAGAGGTTTAACAGCTTGTTGCACATGCTCAGTGCAATCGCGTGACCTGCGAAAGTGGTCTAATAATCCTTAGTATAGTTTAGTTGTTTTGCTCGAGGACGAGCAAAAGATAGGTATGGGGGTGTGATTGGTCGCTAATATTGCATATTTCATATCATATTTTCATACTTATTTTAGAATAAAAGCCTGCATTGTCCTAATTAAATGCTAAATTTATTTGCAGGCCCAATCCTTAAGGAGATGAAGAGAAATGAGCCCAAAAGCCCACCAGAATTCTGAATTAAATCAGAATTAATTCGCACTCACTAAATCAGGGCAAAATCAAGAGGTTGAAAACTGGTTGAGAAGAATCCTCTCAGAATCGATCGGTTAAAGCCAAGAATCCAAGGCCATTTCGTCAGAATCCGGGACTCAAACGAAGAAACTAACAAAGGATAAAGTCAGAAGATAATCCCAAGATGATCCACCAACAGAGTGTGGCCATCTGGCCACACCCTGGCCGCGGAAACGCGGCCAAAGCCGCGTTTCCGCGGCTTTGTTGGGGAGTTAGGGGGAGCGTTTGCTCCCCCGACCTCCCAGGGATTCTTGTTGTTGGGTTTTTGGCCTATAAAAGGGCAATTGTTGTGCTGAAATTGGACGACCATGCAGATTAGGATTTAGCCTAGTTTTAATTCTTTGTAGTTTAGGTTTTTCTTTTCTTTTTATGTAACTTGTATGTAACTTAGGGTAGAAGAAGATTCTTGTAAGTAAGAGAGAGAGGCTGACATTGAGAGTGACACCGATGTACCCTCCTCCTTTCTTCCATTGTCTCTGCAATTAATAAAGGTAAAAGCTTCTTTTTATGTTCGTATTTTGTTTTGCTTTCTTCTTCCTCTTCTACTTTACCTTGGTTGTATTTGTTGAGTTTACAAGTGAAATCCAAAGCAAGTATAACTAAGCTACGTGAGAGCCAGCGATAGTTCATGAAGACGTTCTCCTCTTCCAAGATCCGCATCACTTCGTTCTTGCTAGGCTTGACGATATAATGTGCACGGGGACTGAGCTCGAGCTTATGATCTATGCGTTGAACGCCTCCGAAGCAAAGGTAGAACAAGCAAAGGTTTCCAAGTAAGTCATCAATCAAACCTAGGTGAGTATTTCTTCACTCTTCTTTCTTTCTTTTCTTTTCTTTCTTAGTTTAGATCACCAACCACCTCTTCCGAATCATTCTCTTTCGACTCACTTGTACATAGTCGCTTTCTTTTATTGTTTTCTGATTTTTTCCACCTTCCTCATCTTTCATTTTCCTCTAACTTTAACATAATTTCTTTTTCTTAACTTAAAAACAGAGAAGAACTCTCGTTTGGTTTTTATAACGATTTCAATAAAACTGTAAACGCTTCTATCGCAAAACCCTCCTTGTGGATCACGACCCGCATAGCCACTTGCTATAGCGGAAGAATTGAGAACTTGCACCTATTTATTCTTTGATATAAAATTCCGTATTTTGTGTGCAGGTTTACCTCAATCACATATATAACTCCATGAGTTTTGTCATCATCAAAAAGGGGAGATTGTTGGCCCAGATGCCTTCCACTCTTGTTTTGATGATGATTAACTCATGTAGTTATAGTTTACTAATAATCTTGTGATGTTTAGTTTCAGATACTTAACCAAGATATTAGTAGGTGACAACTTCAACAAAGGTGTGTTTTGGAGCTTTCACATGGTGATTCAAGAGCCCGAGCGTCAAAGTTCATATCTAGCACTCATTGGAGTCAAGCTCGGTGGATCACGTTTTGGATCGAGTCGACTTGAAGACGGAGTTCGTCAAGAAGACTTCAATACTTGGTTTAGTTTATGTTTTAGATCCATTGTTAAAGATTAGATAGTGTGATATGCTCAAGTTCACAACACACACACACACTTGTTTCTAGTCTCATGTTTATTGGTTTTCGGTTTTTGGTTTAACCGATATTAGTTTTCATGAATAGATATTATATCAAAACAAGTTTACATTGTTTAAATGTATATTAGATATGTTCTATATACATGTATGCTTCATATCTTAGACAAACTTATTTTGATATGCCTATTCATGTGTTTGGAGTTTTGTGTTTTTAACAAAACATATTTTCGGATTTAAAGTAAAAAACATTGATATATATCTATTTCATGTATATTGGATTATATCCATATACTACATGCTTCAAGTTGTTTCAATATCATGTTTTTGTATTTGGATGAGTTTTGGACAAAACGATTTTTCAATTCAAAAATCCAAGTTTGGAAAAATACAGGTTTTGGTTTTCGACAAAATTTTCATAACACAAAAATGGTTCAAATTGTTTGAAATATGTGTTGAAATTTTTCACACATGTTTGTATTTCAAAGTATAATACTGAAACTATTTTTGTGGATTTTTAGAGATTTTATGAGATTTTATAAGATAATAAAAACTAAGTTTTCAAATCCTTAAAATCTGTTTTCTGGCTTCTGCCGGTCGACCGGACCGATCGACCGAGCTAGGAGTCGGTCGACCGACGTGCACAGCCGTGCACGCCAGCTCTGGCTGGAGGGCCGGTCGACCGGGTCGGTCGACCGCCAGAGAGCTTCTGCTCTCTGGAAAGCCCCGGTCGACCGGGACGGTCGACCGGCAGGGAGCTCTGCTCTCTGTTTCAGGCCACGGTCGACCGGGCTGGTCGACCGCTGCCCCAACGGCGCCAAAATTTGATTGAGCTTGAACCTGCACACAAAATACAGAATTTCAGAACTACAAAATAGAGAGTGCAAGTACTCAATTCTACCGCAATAGCAAGTGGCTATGCGGGTCGTGATCCACAAGGAGGGTTAGCGATAGAAGCGTTTAAGGTTTGTATTGAAATCTTTGTGAAGAAAAACGAAGGTTCTCCTTTGTTTTAAGAAATGAAAATGAAAAAGAGTTAGGTTAAAGTTAAGTGAGAAAGAAAGTGGTAGAATGAGAAGGTGGAGAAAAATGGAAAATGATTATTTACAAAGAAATTGAAAATGGAAAGAAGTGGGTGTTGTTGGTGTTCTAAACTAAAGAATAAAAGAAAAGAAAAGAAACTGAAAATTACTTCTTTTGCCAAATACCTACCTTGAATCTTTTGCAATGATGTTACCTTGAAGCGAGGCGATCAACGTATAGCCCATAAGAGTTGATTCCCGTTTCCTCCACATTATATCATCAAGACGTTGCAAGTATGAAGTGATACAGAATGAAACTCAAAATCCATCGTCCTGAGCTATCGGTGGCACTCGCAAATGCAAGGCTCTTTCGATGCTTTTAGACTCACTTGGAGAGCAATTGTACCAAAAGAAGAAAAGTAGAGAGAAGAAGAAGAAGAACACAAAAATAAAGTACATACAAAAGGAAACTACAGATTCGATTTCATTACAATAAGAGAAAAGAAGGAAATCTTACACCGGTGTCACTCTCAGCACAAGCTTCGTCCTCGTTCTCCTATGAAACTCTGATCTCCTCTGATTTACATAAATTAAAACTAAAAATTACATGAAAAGAAAAACAAAAACTTAAACTAAAAAATGGAAAAATGGACTAAATCCTATCTCTGCATGATCGTCCCTTTTTGCTCTGTTGAAACTGGTATTTATAGGAAAAAACTAAAAGGGGAGGATCCCGGGAAGATTGGGGGAGCAAACGCTCCCCCAACTGATGTAACAAGGCCGCGGAAACGCGGCTTGGGCCGCATTTTCGCGGCCCTAGTGTGGCCAGGTGGCCACACCCAGTTGGCTGGCTCCCCTGGTTTGGTGAATTTCCCGTATCTTCTTCTGGTTTTCTTGTTTCTGCTCTAAAAGTTGATGAAACAGCCTTTGATTGTTTGGCTTCAACCGCTTGATTCAGGGAGGATTCTTCTCAACCTCTTGATATGCCAAGATTTTGCCCTGATTCCTTGATTTCGAATTTATTTTGAATTAAATCAGAATTTGGTGGGCTTTTATGCTTGTTTCTCTTTTCTTTCTTTTAGCACTTGGGCCTACATTTAACAAAGAAAAAGAAGACTTATTAATAGGATTTATTAGCTAAAAAGTATGGTAAGGTGACAATGTAAATGCAATATATGTGACTAATTACATCCCCACACTTATCTTTTGCTCGCCCTCGAGCAAAACATCAGACTAATTCTAATCAATTATTAGACCACTTTCGCAGGTCACTCGATTGCACTGAGCATGTGCAACAAGCCGTTAAACCTCTAGGTTTCCCCTAGAGGACGAGTTTTGTCTCGTGAGGGTTTTCAGTGGATTACACCCACAAAATCCATAAAGAAAAGAGAAACAAAGAGTTATTAATTTCGAAAATCATTTTGAAAGAGAAAAATATTTGAAATATAATTGTAAGATTTAAGTAATCTATAAGTTATAGGAAAACTGAATTTTTCATTCTTAAACTTAGTCTCTATTCAAAAATTTGTTATCAATTAAAGTAAGGAGTCAAATTGTACTTCTCATTTAGTCTATTACTTTACCCTAAGTCATATGCACCTTGTGTTTGTAAAAATTTTGACTAAGGATTTTTTAACTCTAACTCTTATGCCTCATATATATATATATTATATATATATATATATATATATATATATATATTTGTGGTATTATTACTTAGTTCTATTAGGCTTTCTAATCTGCCCATGTAACGAGCCTTTAATTGATGACTCCCAAACTAAACGGTCTTAGGGCACCGGGTGAGAAAACACCCCAAGGACTTAAGGACTCGAGCAAACAAGGCCACAAAATTAAGGATTTTATTATTTGAACCCCTTTTAGGCGTGAATACTTATGCTTTATTAGGCACAAATACCCAGCTTAATCAGAGGATTTTTATATATATATTTTTCTCAAACTTATCTAATCATCTTTCGCATAAATACTAAGGCTTGCTTAGGCCAAAGTACCTAGCTAATCAATAATTAGATTTGTTCATCTTTCATAGATCTATTATTATTTTTTTTATATATAAGGCATAAGAATCTTTGTTTTTGAACCCTAAGTTTGTAAGTGTATGAAGTGTGCATATTTCATTAAGATAAAGATCAAGACTAAATTACTTTAACAAATTATCTTCCTAACCCTAAAATTCAAACAAATAATCTTATTTTGACCAAGTTTAAGAAATCCTAATTTTAATTTTCCTATTCCTTAAAATTGACTTAATTTCTAACAAAAAATATGTCAAATATTGTTTCTATTTTCAAAAAGTTTTTTTTAAAAAAGTAAAGAAAAATGTTAATTTTTTTTTTAAAGTTATGTTAGAACCCTCCCCCACACCTATCTCATGCATTGTCCTCAATATATGAATTCATGCATAGATGCATGAAAAAGAAGAAAGGGAAGGAAAATGTTACCTTAAGGTGGTGGTTCCGTTGGTGGTCTGATTGGTCCACGAAATGCGGCCCAATCGACTTTTCGTGGAGTTCGGAGGAATCCACCAGAAATCTCTCTAATATAACCCATTAAAATGATGTATCCATAAAGGATTTTTATTAAAAATTTAACCCCATCTAATTTCCAAATTCCATAATTAATTTTGGAGTCAAATTTGTCAACCGCCTTGTCCCAAAATGGAGTGTGAAAAGATAGAATGATTGACTTGGACTCAGGAAGTACTGGAACTAATACCGACTCAGGAAAGTGACTTAAGTCAAGTAAAGGTTCAGGAGTCGAGATTGGCTCAGAAAGTGAGTCCAAATCAAGAAGTTGAAACTCAAGTCCACATTCAGTTTCCAACAATGGAATGTGACTTAATATTGGTGATTCAAGTTCAAGAATGATAGGTGTGAGAATCAAAACTGACTCTAAAATATTACTCAAGTCGGGTAACAAAACAGGAGTCAATATTGATTCGGGAATTTGAACTGGATCACAGATTTGAGAATCTAGGTCACATTTCTCATTGAGTTCAATGTCATAAAAATGAGAACATGCCAAGTTGTCAATAGGACTTTCAAAAGTGTAAAATTGGTCAAGTTCAATATGATCATCAAAGATGGGTGATTCAATTTCATGATGAATTGGCACATGATCCAATGTTGACTCAGAAAAAAGATTGAAATCAAGTGAAGACACCGGAGTCATTATTGAATCAGGAAGTAGAATTGAATCACTAAGTTGAGGTTCAGGATCATATTCATTCTCAAGTTCTATTTCAGGAAAGGAATAACTTGCCAAACTGTCAATATCATTTTCAAAATTAGGAGTGTAGGCTGTCTAAAGATCACTAAAAGACAAGTCAACAAAAAGCAGAGTTCCAAGCTCCAGACGCAGGGCTAATCATGGCCATCATCACAGCACCAAGGCGCGAGGGTCGAAACTCGCGTCTCAGCCAGCACTGCAGCACCAAGGCGATAGGGTCGAAACCCGCGTCTCAGCCAGCACTGCAGCGCCAAGGCGCGAGGGTCGAAACCTGCGTCTCAGCCAGCACTGCAGCACCAAGGCGCGAGGGTCGAAACCCGCGTCTTAGCCAGCAGTGCAGCACCAAGGCGCGAGGGTCAAAACCCGCGTCTCAGCAGCATTGCGCACCAAGGCGCGAGGGACGAAACCCGCGTCTTAGCAGCACTGCAACACCAAGGCGCGAGGGTCGAAACCCGTGTCTCAGCCAGCATTGCAGCACCAAGACGCGAGGGTCGAAACCCACGTCTCAGCAGCATTGCAGCACCAAGGCGCGAGGGTCGAGGGTCGAAACCCGCGTCTCAGCCAGCATTGCAGCACCAAGGCGCGAGGGTCGAAACCCGCGTCTCAGCCAGCACTGCAGCACCAAGGCGCGTGGGTCGAAACCCGCGTCTCAGTTATAACTGCCCTTGTTATGGGGTCAATCACTGCCCACATAACGGGAAAGTTAAACCCCCATTATGGAGCATTTTTAGGGGGCACGTTCGCCCCTGAGACCTCTATAAATAGCCCTGTTGCTATGAAAAAGGGGTGGGCGAATTTAGATCAGAGAAATCAAGGAGAAGAACTTGACTTGAGAGCTCCCACAGAGAAAGAAAGAGAGTTCAACTCTTCAAGTAACTTGCTGCGTACAAGTTAATCTTTGCCTATAATCTCTTTGAGATTCCTGGTCGACAGAGCTGTGTTACTCCGTCCACCAGCCGAAGAGAAGATCCCCAAAAGTTCTTGACGTTCACCCGGTCAACGGAAAACAAGATTCACTTTCCACCGCCACCTGAAGAACCCAGCATTAAACAAAGGGAGGATTCAAGACTCAATATCCTCCCTCCCTTGTAACTGGAGTATAAGTCCGTTGTAATTTTTCAATTGATTCAAGGAAACTTTACATGAATTTTTCTCCCGTCAAACAAGAGATGGCGACTCCACTGGGAATTACTTTCGTTACTGACGAGCAAGTGGTGGCGCAAGGTGACGTCCTCTACAAGGGGAAAACGGTCGAATCACTCGTCATAGAATTCGACCAGGCAAAGTATGAAGAGTTTCTTTCTTCCGGCTCCAAGAGCCCGAAGGCCCGTGCCTACCGCAGGGTCTCTACGGGGATTTGCCCCGAAATCCGCTCTGAGATTCCCTCAGACGCGGCTGCCGTGAAGGATGTCTTGGCTAATCGCGCCAGGCGTAACACCCGCGCCAACGTCTCTCAGGAGACCCGCGTGGTCAACCTTTCTGGTGTTCAGCCAGTCCATCCTCTTCCTCAGCACCAGGTCGTCGGAGGATGCCTTCCACCCCCACGACGGAACCGGAACGCTGAACGGCGGCAGAGAAGGCGTGCACGTCAACTACAAGTTGGAACAACTGATTGTCCAACAGAGGCAGAACGCAAGGTTCAGACCAGCGTCCCTTCTGCACCACATCTGACACATGAGGTCCGCGTTTGGCAGCCCAAACGTGAGGTTCACCAGACTGGCTCCTCGGAAGCCCCACTCCCCAGACCCAAGGCGAAGCTCGCGTACCTTGTCAAGTACAAGAGGCACGCGCTTCTAGGCATGGAGCCCAGCAGCCCTGTAATTTTCAAGCGTCTCTGCCCAGACGCAATAATCAGCAGCGCGAGAGCTGCGTCTCTCATCAATAGGGACGCCAAGCTCGCTCTCATGCGCCCCGCGTCTCTGAACCCTACGTCCCAGCCGTACAGAGCAAGGATGCCTTCCACCCTCGACATCGCGAGGCTAATCTCTTTGATCCTCCTCCCACGGATCTAAGGGATTATTTGACAAGGAAGAGAAGTGCTAATCGAATCACTTCATCATGTTGCTGCGAACGGTTTATCACAATGCTCTCTGAGTGCCGTTGCAACTCAGGTGCAAACCAGCAGTCTCTAGTCAGACAGCTGACCCTGATTCCCCGATCAGCTAAAAGAAGTCGTTCCCATAGAAGGAGGGTCTTCTCTGATACTGAGTATCCCAAGCTCACTGTAAACATGGCAAGCAGGAGCAGGGGAAAGCAACCGACGATCAGCTCCGATGATGAATCTGACGCAGAACCGAAAGGAGTGTACCGACACACTCACACCCGGACCGGGGCAATCCCCCCGATTGACTACAATGCTCTAGCCCGGGCATTGAGGTGAATGACTCGCATTCCGCTATTGCAGAGTCACATGCTTCAAACTCTTCTATAGAGAAAGAGGCCTTTATATACATGACCAGCACTCCTGAGGAGACAGCCAGGCGCTTGGAGCAGCAAGCCGAGGCTCAGAAGGAACAACTCGAGATGATTCGTGCTCAGCAAGAATCTATCGACTCCCTCAAGCAGATGCTCGCACAGTTGCTTGAGGACATGAGGAAGTCAGCTGACAGAGCCTCCTCTAGAAAGTCTAAGGGCAAACGAAAAGAAGGAGAAAGCTCATCTTCTGTACACATTGAGGAGAAGGGGCAACCTACTTCTGATTCGTCTAAATCCTCGTCGCAGGGAAAAGACGACCAAGACCAAGGAAAGGTTCATTCTAAAAGAATGAATCAATTAGAGCAATGTCTTGAGACCCTTACTAATCGAAAAGGCCTTCAAGAAGCAGGGGTGGTCCGACCATATCCGACCGAGTGGGACCTGGTTCCATACCCTCCCAAGTTCAAGGCTCCGACCCTCCAAGCATTCGATGGGAAAGGTTCACCGAACCAACATATCTACTACTTTAAATCCCAAACAGGGAATGTGGTAGATAACGATGCCATCCTGGCACGTCTGTTCATCGGCACCCTAAAAGGGCTTGCCTTCGAATGGTTCATGAAGCTTCCAGAAGGCTCCATTAAGAATTGGGACGATTTGGAGAAGCTCTTCCTAACGCGCTTCTTTGAAGATGACTCGGAGGTCACCATGCCTACTCTTTTGGCCACCAAACAGCGAAAGGGAGAGTCCGTCAAGTCTTTTGTAGAAAGATTTCAGAATGTGGCACTCTGATGTTCAAGCGGTATGACCCAGGTTACCCTGGTGGAAACATGCCGCCATAATCTACAAACCTCGCTCCTCGCCCAAATAGGAGTCGCCGAAAGCCGCACCTGGAAGCAGTTGATCTAATAAGGTGAACAGGCTGAAGAAATTGTCGCCCGAGTTAGGGCAGAAGAAAACAAACCCAGACCTGAGAGGTCAACAAGGCGTGCGCCAGACACATCCCTCCAAGCGAAAAGGAAGGATAACTTGGCGACAGAGACCAAATCACCCGTCAAACCTCAACCGGTTAAGGGAAGTGGCTCTTCAAGCCAACCACGCGCCAGCAAGCAGTATTCCTTCAAGGATGAACATGTCGACTCGCTCTTCAAATTACTCAACAAGAGCAACAGACTAAAGCTTCCTGAAGCTAGGAGCCCTGAAGAAGTCGGTAAAACCGATAATCCCAACTACTGCTTGTATCACAGGATGTTGGGACACCCCACCAAGAGCTGTTATGTCTTCAAGGACATCCTTCAGGCTCTGATTGACGCGGAGGTATTAAAACTCCGTCTAGAGCAGAAGAAGGTGACGGCCAACATGACGTCATTTCTCCAGTTTGGAAGACAACCTCCAACACCCTCTGGAGTAGTCCCTGTCCCAAAAGGAGAGCTGAGAATGGTCAACACAGACCCTCACCAGCAGCAAGAGAAAGGCCTGGTACCTGTTCCCACACCTCGTGGAGAAGTCATGTGGGTTCATCCCGACCTTGTGGATGGCCAGCAATGGACCACTGTGACCAGCAGGAAGTCCAAAGGTAAAGCTAAAGCTTCGTCTTGTAATGTGGTGTGTGCTTCTTCCCGAGAAGCAGAAACTGATGTTCCCTCGCTGACTGATTCAGAAGAGGAGATGATAGTTCTTGCCACAGAACCCAACCAACTTGTGACAGGAACCCGTTCGGGTTAGTCATATCTAAAAAAGTATGACGAAATAGCGGCAACTCCTCCAAAACCCGTTATGGAATCGGCCAAGCCTTCCACGAAACCACCCGTTGAGAAACAGAAAGAGCTTCGGTTCTCCAGAGTCCTCTCAAAAGACATCGCGAAAGGATCCACAGCGCCTTACCGCTTCGATGTCCTGACTCAACTGGCCAATATCCCGGCCCGAATTACCCTTTATGAGCTCCTCAGGCTATCGAAGTCAACCAGAGAAGCTCTACAAGAGGCCCTCGCTAATGCTGAGGTTTTCATGACTCAGGTGCCAATCGGACCAAAGGAGGAAGATGTAGAGGATTGCCTCCATACCTCCCAAAATGCTCCCTGCATCACCTTCACAGCGGATGATATGCAGGTCAAAGGGAAACATGATCTACCCCTGTACTTCACAGGGTATATTGGATCATCTGAGGTGAACCGCATTCAGGTAGATCCCGGGTCCGCATTAAGCATTATGCCTCGCCGGGTCATGCAACATCTAGGGGTTCGTACTCACCGTTTGATCAAGCCAATGGTACTCGTCCAATGGGGAAGATCAAGCTCAAATGCCAGATCGGGGACCTAAAGTCGGAAGTGACATGCTACGTGATAGATACTGACACCTCCTACAATTTGCTGTTGGGACGACCATGGATTCGTCGTAATTCTATCGTTCCCTCTACTCTCCACCAAGTCATGAAATACATCGACGGGAGTGGAAAGGTGCGAATGTTGATTGCCGAAAGGCATCCGTTCAAGGGAGTTGAGAATTATTTCACAGATTCTCTCTTATATCAGGACTCTGTGGAAACAGATAAAATCCCGCAACCAGAAGAGCCAGACTCTGGTAATCAAGCCGACACCGAGCCGGAAAAAGAAGAGTGCATGTGGGAACTAGATCCACTTGTAACGAGCACTAATAAGCTCGATGTTGATAATACCACCAATGATGTAGGCGGATGGTATATTAATAAAGAATTAGATTTGACTTACTTCTCTGTGTTCGCTTCTGATTCAGTGCAATCAGACACTAGTACCGAGGTGGATGATGATCTCTGGTCGGCGATGGATGCTTTGACATCATTGCATGTACCAGTGAAATCGTCCTTCGAAACATACCGAGATGCTGGTAATGCGCAAGAATCCGTATTTATGGTTCCAGCGAGACGGAAAGGCCAAAGACCAATTCTTTTCGGACGAGTTGAATCCGAACCGATGTCCCGTGAAGAGTCAGAAGACGAAGAGGAACCTCCTCAGTTCGGTCATTATGAGCCAAAGGCATTCAGAATGATGGGAAGCATGGGGTATGATCTAACAATCGGACCAGGGTTGAATTTCGGCAAAGGAAGGAGAACGCTACTTCGATTTTTTTGTGCCGAAAGGGAAAACCCCTGATTATTATCATCAGACTCGCAAGGGGTTGGGCTATGTGTCAACTCTGATCCCATCAGCCTCTGATTCTGGAGAGTCATTGGGCCATGATTGCTCATCGGGCACGTCCTCGTGGGAATCAGATGCTAGTGTCGGCAACATCTTCAGAGAACTTTCAGTGAACATGGTTTCAACAAGCCACCTGGAAGACAAAGATGAAGAGGTAATCCAATCCGATACAGATCCCTGGATCCAACACTTAAACAATCTTTGGGATACTCGCTTTGAACAACGCGAGCCACCCACAGAAGATAAGATTATCCAGATCAATCTAGGAGATGAGGCTAATCCTAAGCCCATCTTCATAAGCGAAGGCCTATCACCTTCTGAGAAAAATGATCTAATATCTCTTGTGCAAGAATATATAGACGTCTTCGCCTGGAATTATGAAGACATGCCTGGACTTGATCCTCGAGTGGCTATGCACCGCCTCAACATTAATACGGACGTAAAGCCCGTCAAACAACAACAGCGACGGTTCCGTCCAGAAATAATGGAGGCAATTCAATCAGAAGTCAGAAAGCTTATAGACTGGCTTCATTAGGGAAGAACAACATCCTGATTGGGTAGCAACATCGTCCCCGTTGCTAAAAAGAACGGAAAGATCCGAATCTGCATTGATTTTCGTGATCTAAACGAGGCCTGTCCCAAGGATGAATTTCCACTGCCAATCACAGATGTCATGATTGATAACACATGTGGATTCGAGCGAATGTCCTTCATGGATGGATTTTCGGGATATAATCAAATCAAAATGTATCCTGATGACGAAAAACATACCTCTTTCAGGACACCACTGGGGGTATACTGCTACACCGTCATGCCCTTCGGACTGAAGCATGCAGGGGCAACATATCAAAGGGCCATGAATGCCATTTTTCACGAACACATGCGCAAAACGGTGGAATGCTATGTTGATGACATCGTAGTAAAGACCCGCGCTAAAGGTGATCATATAGTTGATTTAAAGGTGGTCTTCGACATCATGCGGGCCCATCAATTGAAGATGAACCCCACCAAGTCCTTCCTGGGGGTGGCCAGTGGCAAATTCCTCAGATTTGTAGTAACCTCCACGGGGATTCATTTGGATCCAGAAAAGGTTCGCGCTATCCAGGAGATGGAACCTCCGAGGAACCTCAAGCAGCTCAGGGGATTGCAAGGACGATTGGCGTACATCCGAAGGTTTATCTCAAATCTCTCCGGAAGATGCCAACCCTTTTCCAAATTAATGAAGAAAGGTGTTTCGTTCATTTGGGACAGCGCTTGCCAGCAAGCATTTGAGGAAATTAAACAGTACCTCATACGACCGCCAGTCCTTGCAGCTCCGGTGTCTAGAAAACCTTTCCTGGTATACGTCCGAGCAATGGATCATTCTTTAGGAGCTTTACTAGCTCAGAATGATGATCAAGGATGAGAGCAAGCAATCTACTATTTGAGTAGAACGATGATCGGAGCCGAGCATCGGTACAACCCGATCGAGAAGGAATGTTTGGCATTGGTGTTTGCTATTCAGAAAATGCAACACTATTTGGTAGGCCAAACTATAAATGTCATATCAAAAGTCAACCCCTTGAGGTTACTCATGACAAAGCCTTCATCATTAAACGGCCGACTGGCAAAATGGGCCATATTGCTATCCCAATATGAAATGCACTTTTTACCACAAAAGGCCATTAAAGGACAAGCGGTGGCGGATTTCCTGGCTGAGCATCCAGATCCGAGGGCAGCCAAACTTTACGAGAATCTCCCAGACGAGGTCGCTGAAGCCTGCCAGACTCAGACATCCTTCGAAAGGCAAGTGTGGCAACTTTTCTTTGACGGTGCATCGAGAACAAGCCCAAAAGGAAATATAGTAGCGGGAGTAGGAGCAGTACTCGTCTCCCCACAGAACTATGTGATTCCTCGAGCTGTCTCATTAACCGAGCCTTGTTCCAACAATGTAGCGGAGTACAATGCCCTCTTGATTGGGATGCAACTCGCATGAGGTTGGCGTTAAAAATCTCGAGGCGTATGGTGACTCTAAGCTCATCGTCAGCCAAGTTCGCGGGGAGTACGAAGTCAGACATGAAGATCTAGTACCCTATTATAATGCAACTGTCTGCATGGCCGAGAGGTTCACAAACTTCTACATTGACCATGTACCACGCAAGCAAAATACGCATGCAGATGCACTGGCGTCCCTCGCCGTCTCCTTAGCTCTTCCGGCGGAACAGTGGAAAAAATATTTGTCCACAGCCATGACCTGTATTGTCCGAGAATTGCTCTTGAGGACTACCAGGAGCCAACGGGAGATTGTCAAGGCAAAGAAGTTCTCGAGTCGTCAGCCGGTCCAGAGCCTAGAGACTGGCGATTCCCTTATATTGATTATGTCTTGTATGGCATCCTGCCTGAGGACACCAAAGAAGCGGCTGCCATTCGAAGGAAAGCCCCCAAATTCTACTATAATGCGATTACGCAAATATTGTATCATCGATCGCATGACGGGATCTTGCTCCGCTGCCTTTCACCAAAAGAGGCACAGGAGATATTGAAAGAAGCCCATGACGGTATGTGTGGAGCCCATCAACCTGGCCCAAAACTTGCATATCGACTCCAAAGGTTGGGATATTACTGGCCCAAGATGATTGCTGACGCAGTCACTTATGCCAAAAGATGTCACGCCTGCCAAGTGCATGGAGATTTCATCCATCAAGCACCAGGGTACCTTCACTCTACGATCTCTACCTGGCCATTTGAGATGTAGGGGATGGATGTAGTCGGCCCTATCAGCCCACCATCATCAAAAGGACATCGGTTTATCTTAGCCATAACCGATTACTTCTCCAAATGAGCTGAGGCCATTCCTTTGAAGGAGGTGAAGTCATCTGACGTGATCAAATTCGTTAAACATCATATCATTTACCGTTTTGGGGTACCTCGGCGAATTGTCCATGACGATGGACCCCAGTTCGTTAGTCAGACTTTCCAAAGGTTCTGCGCTAAGTTCAGAATCCAGAGTGTGCCCTCAACGGCATACTATCCCGCCGCTAATGGTCTCGCAGAAGCTTTCAACAAAACCATCGGCAAACTTCTCTAGAAATTCGTCTCGAAAAGTCAGCGTGACTGGGACGACAAGCTAGGTGAATGCTTATGGGCCTATTGCACAACTGTTCGAACCCCAACGAAAGTTACGCCATTTTCTTTGGTATATGGGTGTGAAGCCGTCCTTCCACTGGAAATCCAAATTCCATCTCTACGCGTCGCCTTGACAGCAGAGATGACAAATGAGGAAAAGCATAGACAGCGACTCCAAGAATTGGAGGCCTTGGATGATAAACGTCTGCAGGCCCAACAACAGATCGAGCTCTACCAAGCCCGGATTACCAGAGCCTTCAACAAGAAAGTTAAAGTGCGAACTTTCAAGAAAGGCGATCTTGTCTTAGCCGTCAGAAGACCTATGGTGATGACACATAAGACAAAAGGGAAATTCCAGCCCAAATGGGAGGGACCATTTGTAGTAGAGTCAGTCTACTCAAATGGATCATATCGCCTCATAACTGCAAATGGCGATACACTCATGATGCCGATCAATGGCAGGTTCCTGAAGAAGTACCATCCTTAATAGTACTCCTCCTCTGATCAAGTTAAAAGTACACCTCTGATCAAAGATCCAAGAAAAGTTTCTTTCCTTCGCTAGACCATAAGCTAATCGGGTACTGGCTGCACCATGATGCACGATGTAAATATTGAGAAAGAAACTTGGGTTCTAATATTCCTATCTTTATTAACATCCGACGCCCCCGACGGCTAAGGACAGAGGAAAATGTTGGCTTCTAAGCCCAACATAAGTCTTCGACAACTCATCATGCTGAGGGGAATAGCATGGCTAGCCCAACTCAAACGGTAGTTGGTAAAGGCACCTCAAATCCGTTGATAGCTGAGGGTTTGCTAAAAATCCTAAGTGGATGTAGTTCCACCCTCTCCTCTAAAATCCCTAACCAATTCTCATACACAGAATGGTAGGTCTATAAAGTATAATCATTGCTATGTTAACACTATATCTCTGGTAATGAAAATTTTCAATACTCCCTATTGAGTACAAACCTTATTTGTCAACTCTATATGGAGTAGTAAGCCTTCAAATTTGTCAAGTTAACACTATACCTCTGGCACTTCAAACTTCACTTGTCAATTCTCCTCAATAGAATGACAAGTCTTCAAATTGCTCATATCGCAAGTCCATTACTGTCAAGTTAAAACTACACCTCTGACATTTTTAAATTCCACTTGTCAATTCTCATCAATAGAATGGCAGGCCCTCAAAATGCTCGTATCGCAAACCAATTTTTGTCAAGTTAATACCATACCTCTGACAAATTACTGTTAAGTTAACATTATACTTCTAACGGTAATCAAATTGCTGCCAAGTTCAATATTAAACCTCTGACAGTCATTTTCCCTCAGACGTCCATATCGAAGCTGAAATCAACGATGCTAAGTTTAACACTACACCTCTAGCGTCCAAGTCATTGCTAAGTTTAACAATACACTTAAGGCCATGACTTTCCCTCGGACTTCCTTATCAAAGTCGAGATGACCAATGCCAAGTTCAAAATTACACCTCTAGCATTACCCTTGCTGCTAAGTTAAAACATCACACCTATGGCAGTGATACTTTCAGTTTTCCCAAATAAAACTGAAATGCTTTTGAGTCAAGTTAATATCACACCTCTGACTCACATTCTTGTCAAGTTAACATCACACTTCTGACAAGACTACATTCAATCCGTTAAGTTAATATCACACCTCTAACGGTAAAAACTTTCCTAGATCCCCCGCGAATCTAGTCTCACTTGTTACTCTCCCTAACAGAACAACAAGTCTACCTAAAAACATTGTTAGAACATTACAACGTTAACAGTGTTTTCATTAACTCCCCAGCTGATCTTAATCAAGTTAATCCTAAACCTCTGATAAAGGCTCATCTTCCCTGGGGGTACAAGTTCCACCTGTCACTTTCCTTTATAGAGTGGCAGGTCCACAAAATTATCCCTTGTCAAGTTAATATCACACCTCTGACAGCATTGTTGAGTTCCTGAAATAGGATCTCTCTCTACAAAATTTGACTCGTTAAGATTATCATCATAATTTTGACAAGTCAAAGATTCTTTGCTTCTATTCGTTTGACTTAAAAAAAAAGGGAGTTCAAGACAATAGAAGGAGAAAAAAAAGTGTCACTTTTATTTATATCCAACATATGAAAGTGATACAAAACGCTCTCTTATACAATAAGATTGAGTGTTACAATAAAGGAGTACAAAGAAGTCCCTCTCTCTCAAAGGTTGCACTCACTCCTTGAAGCTTCTCACCATTCCAAGTACAAGATGTTCGGAAGGGCGCCAAAGATGGGCTGAGCACTGTGATGACGTTTGGAGGCTGATTACGTCACCATGCATGGCGTGAACATCGAAAGAGTCCATTGTTGATCAAGAACAATGGTGTTTCTTGAGGTCGAAAGACAGCAGAACCTTCTGATTCCACCTGACCAACCGAAGTGGGCTATGATCCTTCGTTGATGAACACCTCCACCACCAGAAAGTCATCCAATGAGCATGGAGCTTTAATCGATGCCACTTCTGGGGTAAGAGAAGGGAGAATCCAAGACCATACCCACCACTATATCCACCGCCATACCTATTGTGACCATGCCATGCCAAGAAGCATGACCGGTGCATTGAATCCAAAGAGATCTTGGCGGGTGTCAGATCCTCATCTCCCAAGAACAGGAGCCATGACTTCTTCTCCAATGGTCGACCATCGAACAAGTTCGCTGGCCGAAATATTCTCCCAGGGGCCCAGCAAATATGAAAAAGGATGATTAAGCCTACCTGCGAGAAGCAAACAAAAATTAGAAGATCTGAAGCTTAGTATACTTCAACAGAAGAACTAAGTGACAGACGCAGCTATTGCTGAAAATTTCAGACGCAGGAATGACCCGCGCAGCGAACCAAAATTCTACGGCGGCAGAAACAGACGCGACTAAAATTGTGATACACACAGAATTCGAACACAGTCTAGTTTTGCACCCGCGTCTAAAGTATGAGACGTGAAGAGAATCAGACCTGAAAATTGCCATCTCCCTGTTTGATAAACAGGGGTTGCTAAATTCAGGCCTGAAACCTTCGATCTGAGTTGAAATTCTTCTAAGTCAACACCTCAGACGCGAGCTCTGTATGAAAAGCTCGCGACCCAGATGCAAAAGTCTATTATACTCGCGTCCAGAGGATTCTGAGTCAGAGTTTACACTCAATCAATGTGCACTTCATCTGAAGTCTCAATGGCGCAACTTCCAAATGATGGGTGCACCAGTCAGATTTCAGGAGAAGGTCAAGAAGATGAATCTCCTTAAGAGATAGCAAAAATGAAACCCAGTGGGCTGAAAATTTCATGGCAAACCAGGAAGTCATACCCACAGAATAACCCGTTGAGGGTTGAACTTTCTGCATCAAGGCGCGGATATGAAAGGTGCTCAAAGAGACGCTTTTTGATCTTGAAATCACTTGACAGTGATAATTTTCTGGAGAGATTAAACAGAAGCATGAAAGCTCTGGGTCATCGTTGTCCATGGGGGCAAACCCCAGATAAAGTCCTTGAAGGAAGAAGGTGGAATCTCTCAGAGCGCTCGCTCTCGAGAGAAAACAGTCTAAGCAATGGACTGTTAAAAGAAAGGGGTGAAGCCTATTTATAGGCAAACCACAAAGCCCATAATTAATGGCTCGCTAATCAGAACCGTCAGCCTTAATTCCCGCACGAATGTCAAAGCCCAATAAAGGGCTGACGCGTGGACTGTCGCTTCGGGAAGCATCGAAGATGCAAGTCTCCAACCGCCAGCGCCGATTTGGCATTTAAAAGCATTAATGCCTAAACCCAATGAAGGGCTGATGCGTGGACTGCCGATTCGGGAAACATCGGATGATGCGAGTCCCCAATCGGCAACGTTGACTTGACATTTAAAGATCTAAGGAAATCTTTATGACAAGCTGCATGTAACGCCTGGGAAGTTGCACCAAACGCAGGCCCGAAAGTCGCGTCCAAGAACTGGCGTCCCTTTTACGAATTCGAAAACGGCGACTGCGTCTCTCGAAGCGGTTCAGAGCTGCGTCCCCTCAGCAAAAAAGGGACCCATTCTGGGGGTCGCATATTGAAATCATATAAAATTGGAAAGCTGCGTCCCGAGACTTGTGTCTACAACAGAGAAGGCCTATGTCATTCACAGGTATCACAGGTATCCTGGAGCTGCGTCTACATTGCAAGACGACAATTGTGTTCCTATCATAAACTCAATATAATTTGAGTTTTCACTAGATCTAGAGACGCGTCTCCACTAAGACAGTGTCGCGTCCATATATCTATGCGTCAGTTTTGGACGAGCGTAAAACTCCGTCCTCACTGCATCCTGAATTCTGCATTTGGGTAGAGTTGAGGGCTGCGTCCAAGGAGCCGTGTCCTTCATAACCAAAGCTGCGTCCTTCGCGCAAACTTGAACCGCGTCTCAATTTGCAGGTCAGAGTCGCGTCTCTCAGAACTGCGTCTCCCCTACAAATCAGAGCCGCGTTTTGCAAAAAAAAAAAACTCGGTTCAGCCTGAGTTTATTTTTCAGTCAAGGATCACAACCAAAGACTGCAGCTAAGAAATTAGATTCATCTACAGTGGAATAACGAAGATGGAGCAAAATTTCAAAAGACTTTTATTATTTGAGCCAAAAATGATAAAAGTAATACGAATACTCTTGATGAATCGAGTGTTCTTTTCTTTACAAAAAAAAAGATGAGGCTAATAATCTTGATTAGCCAAAGAACGGATTTGTTCTCGGAGGCGATATATCTCGTGCTGACGCGCTTTTTCAGCCTCCATGAGAGCTTGGACCCACAACTCCTCCTCAGATAAGAATTTCCTCGCAGCCAGCTGCGCTCGTAGAGATTCCAATCTGGAAGAATGAGTGGAGAGGTTTTCTTCAACATGCGTCCTGGCAGCTTCCAGCTCTTCCAGCTTCTTCCTGGTAGTGGCAAGCTTCTGCTCATTGATTGCAATCAATGCCTCTGCCTTGGCTATGGTGGCCCGAGCACTGATAATAACCTACTCTGCGCTCTGCATGACGAGTTTAGATTCCCTTGAATCGCCAATCATCCTTTGATGGTCAGCCTGGAAATGTTGGAGATGGCGGGTCTCTTCAGCTATTTGTTCCTCTATCTCCTTCCGCTCTTGTTCTTGAGCAGCCAGAAGCCTGTTCAGGGTTGCCCGGGCCTCGTGTACTGAACCAACGTCTTCCAGAGACTTAAGCTCTTTCAAGTCACTTCCCAACTGCTCCACCAGCATTAGGCATGCCCTAGCCTGCAAAGGACCTCCAGTATGACCAATGTTCTCGATCAGATTTTTGAGAAGCACTCGGGCAAATTCGAAAGAACTGCCCCCATAAAGGATGAGGTCAATGCATGATCGCATGGAAGTAAAGAACTGCTGCACCATTTGACGTGTCAGTTCTTCCATGATATCACCGACTAGGGAGAATTCTGCTGATGTACTCCCAGACCCCCTTTCTATCACAGGGCGAGGGATGGGAATCAATTCGTCCCGTGCAGGAGTAGGGTCAACGACGGTGCGACAGAAGCTGAGACGGTCGCCGGCACTTCTGGCGCGTTACTGTCGTAGCAGCCTCCATGGAGACTGAAGTAGCAGCAAACCTGACCTCTTCGGAGCCCTCGGTCGAGGCTTGAATTGTACTGTCTTCTGGGTCGACGCTGGCCGCAAGATCCTCTGCCTGAGCTCCCTCAGCGCTCTCTGTAAATCATCAAAATGTTAACCATGACGGTAAAAGGAAGATATTCAAAGCCTCAATATTTTCTTACCAAGCTGAGGATTCAAAGGCGGCGAATTCCTGGGCGAATCTTGTAGGGTTGAGGTCTCCCTGACTTCAATAATTGCCCTCTCTTGAGGCATTTCAGTAGCAGGAGCCTCAACGTCCTCCTGCTGGGCCAGCTCTTGTATCATTTCCTCGATATGGGAGGAAGTTGCAGCCTCGCTGTCCACGACCAGCCCTGCAGCATAAAGTTAAAGGGAAAAACGTCAAAACCTTTTCCCTAGTTAAAAGGGAAACCGGGTCAAAAAGGCAAAGAGAGTACCTTCAGCAGGAGTAATTGCCGCTAGTGGCGACGTCGTCACCAGATCACACCCATGTATTTCTTCCTCCGAAATATGTGAGAATTTACTCGGATCTGGAAGAGCGGGTTCATCGCCAAAATCGACTTCATCGCCTGAATAATATTCATCCTCCTCGGACGATGAAGATGACAGCGCAACACAAGAGGCCTCGGCAATCGAGACCTTATCACCAAGTACCCCGGTAGTGGGACTGAGATCGACTACCCTCGAGCTGGGCATCAATACAGCAGGAGACCCAGGCTGTGGTGCCTCATCTCTCCTCTCTTGAGCTGAAGAAGACCCTGGCTGAGTTGAGACCCCTGGAATCTCAACATCATCCCTTCCCACCAGGTCAGCCTCAAGTTGCTCAGCCTCATCAGTTGCAGTGGGATCATCAGCAAGCTCCCCTTCTTCTAAAATCGCGGGATCCCTGCTGCGCAATCCACGAGGGCGAACAAGGGGGTTTCATCTTCCTCCTCCTCTTCCTCCCTCTGCTCCTCAACACCGGAAGGGACGGCCTCAGGCATTGAAGTTTCAGCCCCTGAGTCTTTCCTGGCCTTCTTCGGGGCAGGCTCAGCCTGGAGAGTAGCGCCATGAGGACGTTTAGGCACCGCCTGTCGACGCCTTCTAGCAGGCTGCTCCCTAGGTGTTGCTGCTCTCGGCTCCACCCCTGTCTCCCCTCTGGCCTCTTTCTTAGCTGCCTGGTATTCATCGATGCCTCGTATGCGTTTGTTGGAGGCCAACTTGCTCTCATAAGACGCATTAATGCTCTTGATGCAAGAGCGATCCATTGAGTAGCCAGGTATCTTGCTAGCCTGGAAGTACCAAGTGCAGAAACCAAGGCTTGCATAGCAGTTTGGCGTCTTGTGAGGCAAGCTAAAAAGAGCTTTTGTCCCCCCAGCCACGCTGTAATACCAGGCGCGAGCACCTTCGAACAAATTCCCACTGAAGGCAAGTTGGGCGTTAGGGTTGCCGACATACAGTTGATCGTAACCGAACTGTCGGGAAATACGATTCGGCATATAAGGCTCAATTGTGCATGAATTCCCTTGCCGGAAGAGCAGATACCCGGGCCGAATGTTAATAAGCCACCAGAAGACTCCCGATGGCAACCTCGTGAAGTCGTCCGGACCTTCAAGGTCGGCAAATTTATCCCCATAAGATGCACCAGTAATATCGGGGAAGCAGCGGTTGAGATGATAATTCGAAACGTTCAGAATATATTTCTGAACGTAGAACGTGTAGAAGTGGGACCAGCTCGAGCTCTCCAGCCTCTACACAAAAGGGACAAACCCTTCGGATTGAGACACCGGCGTCATTAGTGAAGGGCAGTGCATCACGTACCAAGCCATTAGGTACGTATAGGGAAGCTCGATCCGTGGGTTAGGGGTCTTTACTCTCGGCCTCCCCTCCGAGTCAACCTCCGGTCTACCTTGGGAGTCGACGATGGCCTCCACTTTGCACAAGCTCTGAGTCAGGGCCCGTAATCCACTTTGGATTCCAGCCACCATTGCTGGAAGGAGAGCGATGGATCTACCATAGGCCAACAGGACCGCCGGATATACCACGTCGACAACAATTACTTCATGCGGCAGTGTTGGCACTACACAGCGCTTCAACCACAGCATGAGAAAGCCCGCCAGTAATGCCGGTCAGAAATGGGGACCCGGGCTTGATGATGGAAACTTTCAAAAACCGTGTCAGGTTTGAAAGTGTCTTCATTCGACTCTGTGGTATAAGAACTCACAGAGACATCAATCCTCTCGGCGATTTCTTCGTCGGTGCTAGGGGCCAGAATGGTCACCGAGTGATCTTTCTCAGCTACACCGTTGAACAGGTAGCTCGCCCAAGACATCTGCTTAACTCCCCTGGTCCTCCAGGAGGTTATTTGACCGCAGATATGGAAGTGACACAGCACTTCCCACTAGGTCTCATATATCTGAGGGCACTCTTTCCTCAAAAGATGAAGCTCCTCAGAAGTGGGAACATATTCTTCATAGGGTGCGTCTCCCATGACCAGCCCCAAAACTTCATATAGTTCATGCAGGGTGAGCCCCATTTCTCCGACCAGGGTGAAGAATGTCCCCGTCAAAGGGTTGTAGTGCTCCAGGATCCCATAAAATTGTGGGAACTTTGCGGATGCCATACTGCACAGCCCTGACCGCATGACGCAATCTTACTTGTTCCAACAGACCTCCGAGTTCAGCGAGGACAAAGCCCACCATCTTGCCCCACCAGACTTTGTCGGAGGAATGGACCCACCCGAGCGGGCGGAAGTCACTTGGAAAATCACCCTTTACCTTCATGAATTGATTGATGAAGGTAGTGCTGAGCTGAGGAGTTTCCCCTACTGAGTACTCAGACCTGAGTAATCCAGGAAACAAGCCAAAAACTTCCTTCCCGTGTCCGCCAGGGTGTACCTTCCTTGCGCCCAGTATGCCGAGAGAGACACTGGGGACAGATCGGGTAAGCTCTCATTCCATTGCCCGGTGGACAGACATGTTCTGGAGATAGGATAAGGGATACATTCTCTCCATATTTGGAAGAAAGAATTTCCTACCCCCTATTTGGCGAAGCCACTTATAATCGCCGTCATGCAAGATGCCACCGTCCTCGCCAATGTTGTCCCCAAAGAAGAAGACGGGTTTCTTTAACAAATATGTGAATCTGTCTCAAAATCTGCGTCGGTCATGATTTCCCGGAAGGTCCTCATGTCGACCTTGGAGATCTTCTCCCTTCGCTCCTTCGACTTGTCGGTAGTCACAGGAGTAGTCTTCTGCAGCACAAAGGTCAGGTTGTGGTCAACACCACCTACGTGCCCGAAGTGACACTTTTTGGAGAGAGGGTTGGAGGAATATCGCACTGCAAAAGAGAATAATACTTGATCAGAAAGAAAATGATTAAGTGTTTACAAATCGAACGCAGAAATGAACTCAGACGCGGAGATCATCAAAATCTGCGTCCAGATCCAAAGATCGCGAGGCTAGCATGGAACCCGTGTTTTGAAAGTCCAAGACTTATGAAAAAATTCTAAGTATTAGACTCAGCCGCAAGATTCATGAGGACCAGCATCTGATTTCACAAGACGCTAGAGTCATAAGAAATCTGCGTCTGAATCTTTCACACTTAGAAATATTCTAAGTGTTGAACCCAAAACGCAAGGCTCATTGGGGCCCTGTGTTCAACAAAGCAGACGCAGATTCGAGCAAATAAAAGAAGCAGAGGTCATCAGACCTGCGCCCTACTGATCGACTCAAAAAACTGCGCCTGACGATTAAACACGAGCTTGAGCCCGCGTTGGCGGTTCATATTCAAAGGATTTTAAGAGTTAAAAGAACTCTATAAACCCCTTTAATGGTGAAAATCAAGTCCGATGGCATTTTTTTACCTGAAATTGGGGTTTCCTGCATGGAGGAACCGCCCATTTGAGTCTCAGGAATGATGGCCTTTGAAGACGAAGCAGTATGCTTAGCCTTTGGTGCCATTGTGATCGAGGATTCGATGTTCGATGAAGGAAACAAGGAGAACAAAGAAAGCTTCTTTCTCAAACCCTAACAGATGCAAACAAAGAAGAAGAAGAGTCTAATGATGACTCTGGAAAGACTGTTGCCTTTTATAGGCACGGCGATTCGCAGAGATACGCGGCGCTTGGCTCGACGCCTAATCTCTGCCTGACGCGTGGAAAGCGCATTAAATGCAACGCGCAGTTCGCGCGCAAAAAGAAGACGTCCCCTCAATTCTACAGGACACGTGGCAACATATTCACAGCACGGATTCGCATTCAACAGCTACGTCTTCGTCCCAAGAGATGCGTCCCTCCGACGGACGCACCTTCTCAACTAGGCCAAAGTTGCGTCTGCTTCACAAAGCGAAAGCCGCGTCTTAATCCCAAAAGACGCGTCCCTCCGAAGATCGCATCTTTTCAACCCGGCCAAAGTCGCGTCTACCTCATGGAGTAACAGTCGCGTTTTCATCCCAAAAGATGCACCCCTATAGAAGGCGCGTCTTTAAAGCAGTATTACCCCTGCGTCCATAGAACTGGCGTGTAATCCTTACTTCTGCAATTCAGTTCAACAGTACACTGGCACAAGCAGACGACTGTCCACCCCTGGTTCAAAGTATACCAACGACAAACTCAAAGCATCGGGAGGTTTAGACTGTGTATCTAGACACTCAGCACGATCAATTTTGGCGGCTTCAAAGAGTTCCACAGTACACTCATGAAGACCATACTCCAAACAAGATCAAGCCCGGAGCATTGCCAGTCCAATCATAAGGGTGAATTCAGCTAGAGTCCAAAGTATTTCGAAATCCGTCCCAGCTAACTGCGGAATATCGAAAACTTTGGAGGGGTTTCTGTAGGCTGTCTAAAGATCACTAAAGATAAGTCACCAAAAAGCAGAGTTCCAAGCTCCAGACGCAGGGCTAATCATGGCCATCATCACAGCACCAAGGCGCGAGGGTCGAAACCCGCGTCTCAGCCAGCACTGCAGCACCAAGGCGCGAGGGTCGAAACCCGCGTCTCAGCCAGCAGTGCAGCACCAAGGCGCGAGGGTCGAAACCGCGTCTCAGCAGCATTGCAGCACCAAGGCGCGAGGGTCGAAACCCGCGTCTCAGCAGCACTGCAGCACCAAGGCGCGAGGGTCGAAACCCGCGTCTCAGCCAGCATTGCAGCACCAAGGCGCGAGGGTCGAAACCCGCGTCTCAACAGCATTGCAGCACCAAGGCGCGAGGGTCGAAACCCGTCGCGTCTCAGTTATAACTGCCCTTGTTATGGGGTCAATCACTGCCCACATAACGGGGAAGTTAAACCCCCATTATGGAGCATTTTTAGGGGGCACGTTCGCCTCTGAGACCTCTATAAGTAGCCCCGTTGCTATGGAAAGGGGTCGGCGAATTTAGATCAGAGAAATCAAGGAGAAGAACTTGACTTGAGAGCTCCCACAGAGAAGGAAAGAGAGTTCAACTCTTCAAGTAACTACTGCGTACAAGTTAATCTTTGCCTATAATCTCTTTGAGATTCCTGGTCGACAGAGCTGTGTTACTCCGTCCACCAGCCGAAGAGAAGATCCCCAAAAGTTCTTGACGTTCACCTGGTCAACGAAAAACAAGATTCACTTTCCACCGCCACCTGAAGAACCCAGCATTAAACAAAGGGAGGATTCAAGACTCAATATCCTCCCTCCCTTGTAACTGGAGTATAAGTCCGAATTTTTTAATTGATTCAAGGAAACTTTACACGAATTTTTCTCCCGTCAAACAAGGAGTTTGGGCAAGTTCAAATGATTGTTCTGAAATGGAATCTTGATTTCCAAAATAACATGACTCTTCGGCTCTAACAGAATGGTTAGTGACATCAGAACTGGTCAAACGGTGAGAACGTAGAGATTGGACCATCATATCTATGTCACGATTACGAGCGTTTTGAGCCAGAGTCATGGCTTCAAGCATCTTTTCATAGTTGATTGGTTCATCATTTTGTTGAAAAGATGAAGTGCTGTCTTGGAATTGGTGGTGAAATTGTGAGTCCATCAGAGTTTTTGATTTTTGTTTAGACTCACGCATACTCATTTTCAAAATTGATGGTTTTCTATTTTGGACTGGTGGAACTGAGTATGAATCTTGGAAATATTGTGGACTGGTGGATAAGGAGGACAAGTTGGTTGAAAATTGGACTCGGGGGAGGTGAATCCCCACTGACTCTGTGAAGAGTTGAAATTATTCTAGAAATTATGGTTATAAGATTGGGGGTATGGGTTATATTGATTCGGATAAGACCAATCCGGCACACTAGGTGTGTTAAAGTTATGATATGCCGGGTTGGTAATATCCGAAAAAGAGGTCGGTGTGTAATATGGATTACTATTAAAATTGAAAAAATTGTTATTATAAGCCATATCCACAATAAAATACAAACAACGAAAAAAAACAACCAAATAAGCAAACAAATAAAAAGAAAAATTTCTAAACTAAGTTAGGGTAGACCTATGACCTAGACGACTCCTAACTGGTTAGACTGTCCACGGGAGGTATAATGCAGACTTTGACCACAAGCTAATCAGTCAGGTCAGGGCAAGATTAGTGGGAGGTTATCCGTCAAAGACGTTCCTTAATTAAGTAACCACCAACCTTCGGGCTTTCGGCCCTTAATCCCCTTCCTAGACACTGATTTGGCAGGAGTCAAATTCTAACACCTTTCCCCCTTAGGATGATCTCCTAATTGAGTCCGAGATGTCCCTAGGGCCAACGTCTACTCATTTTTAGTTAGGCTCGGGTTAATGAGTGCTTGGAATCTGATTTTTAGGCCAAGGAGGGTGATTAAATCCCCACCTTATCTTGTTATGGGGTGGTGCCCTTAAGATCAGTTTGTGCAAGTGTACAAGATATGCAAACAAGATTCACTCAAAGCGATGTAAATCACCAAGAGATGAGTCCTATTCTAAATGCAATGCGAACGTACCTTGCTCCAGCACTCTTCAACAGTAAAGTAAATGAATTGAAAAGACACGTGCCTAAAATGCAAACGTCTAATCAATTTTTTAACTTTTTCAACAAATGTTTTACTGTTGGTTTATTAGCAGGCTTCTGGTGATGGCATATAAGAAATAAAGTTTGCAGAAAACTATAATTTTGCAAAGCAAGCAGCCCTGCAAAAAGACAGTCAGTAGTGAACTTCTTTTTGCCGCGGATCCGCGACCAGAGCCGCGGAAACGCGACAATCCAGAGGGTGCTTAGTCTCTGTTTTCAGGAACAGAGGCCCCAGACCACTTATATGTTACTGCAATCTTTTTTTCCTGCTTTCCTGCCCTGTAACCTGCAACAGAGAAGAAGAATTCGTTTTAGTTCCAAAAATTCAATAAAAACAGTTACCTTCCCCAACAACGGCGCCAAAATTTGATTGAGCTTGAACCTGCACACAAAATACAGAATTTCAGAACTACAAAATAGAGAGTGCAAGTGCTCAATTCTACCGCAATAGCAAGTGGCTATGCGGGTCGTGATCCACAAGGAGGGTTAGCGATAGAAGCGTTTAAGGTTTGTATTGAAATCTTTGTGAAGAAAAATGAAGGTTCTTCTTTGTTTTAAGAAATGAAAATGAAAAAGAGTTAGGTTAAGTTAAGTGAGAAAGAAAGTGATAGAATGAGAAGGTGGAGAAAAATGAAAAATGATTATTTACAAAGAATTGAAAATGGAAAGAAGTGGGTGTTGTTGGTGTTCTAAACTAAAGAATAAAAGAAAAGAAAGAAACTGAAAATTACTTACTTCTTTTGCCAAATACCTACCTTGAATCTTTTGCAATGATGTTACCTTGAAGCGAGGCGATCAATGTATAGCCCATAAGAGTTGATTCCCGTTTCCTTCATGTTATATCATCAAGACGTTGCAAGTATGAAGTGATACGGAATGAAACTCAAAATCCATCGTCATGAGCTATCGGTGGCACTCGCAAAGGCAAGGCTCTTTCGATGCTTTTAGACTCACTTGGAGAGCAATTGTACCAAAGAAGAAAAGTAGAGAAGAAGAAGAAGAACACAAAACAAAGTACATACAAAAGAAAACTACAGATTCGATTTCATAACAATAAGAGAAAAGAAGAAAATCTTACACCGGTGTCACTCTCAGTACAAGCTTCGTTCTCATTCTCCTATGAAACTCTGATCTCCTCTGATTTACATAAATTAAAACTAAAATTACATGAAAAGAAAAACAAAAACTTAAACTAAAAAATGGAAAAATGGACTAAATCCTATCTCTGCATGATCGTCCTTTTTGCTCTGTTGAAACTGGTATTTATAGGGAAAAACTAAAAGGGGAGGATCTCGGGAAGATTGGGGGAGCAAACGCTCCCCAACTGATGTAACAAGGCCGCGGAAACGCGGCTTGGGCCGCGTTTCCACGGCCCTGTGTGGCCAGGTGGCCACACCCAGTTGGCTGGCTCCCCTGGTTTGGTGAATTTCCCGTATCTTCTTCTGGTTTTCTTGTTTCTGCTCCAAAGTTGACGAAACAAGCCTTTGATTGTTTGGCTTCAACCGCTTGATTCAGGGAGGATTCTTCTCAACCTCTTGATATGCCAAGATTTTGCCCTGATTCCTTGATTTCGAATTTATTCTGAATCAAATCAGAATTTGGTGGGCTTTTGGGCTTGTTTCTCTTTCTTTCTTTTAGCACTTGGGCCTACATTTAACAAAGAAAAAGAAGACTTATTAATAGGATTTATTAGCTAAAAAGTATGGTAAGGTGATAATGTAAATGCAATATATGTGACTAATCATACTTCCTAAGTGTTTTCAAAAGGAGTTTTAGAGCTTCAAATTCTTATCTTCATTTGTTTTTTAAAAAGTGTTTTTATTTTCAAAGAAAATAGTCTTTTGGGAATTTGTTTTTGGTCTAAAATTCTATATCTTTTTGGAGATTTTCCCAAGTGATTTTCTTTGTCAAAACACTTTGTTTTCCACACTTGAGCCTATCATTCTATCCTCTCTATAGGATCTTTATTTTTGTGAAAAAGATTTAGTTTGTGGTTGTGTAACCACCAAGTTGTAACCCTCCTTGATTTGTGATATCCCTCTTGGGTAGAGGTTGATTTGGAGTGGTGTTTGGCTCCTCTAGTGAGAGGTTGAGATTGTGTATTTGCTCCCTCTAGTGAGAGGTGGAGTTGGTGTTGGATTTGTATCCCTCTTAGTGAAGAGGTGGATTGTGGTTGTTGAAAGTACACCTAGATGGGGGGGGTGAATAGGTGTACCGCTAATCTAATGAACTAAATGCGAAAATTAAAACTAATTTGCAACAACACTTAGTGCAACCAACGAGTGTAGCCGAATTCCCCGTGAAGGGCTCTGGACTAACTCCTCTTGATTCCTCTGAATAAGAGTTGAGGCGCTATATGAAGTTCTCGTGGTTAAGCACAAGTGAGGCACACACAAACAAACCAAGCATATAGTATGAATGAGCAATATGAATAGATGCAAGGCACAAATAAAAGAGAGTTTAGAGTCAATGGATCAAACGCAAAACAACAAGATGTGTTTCGAGGTTCGAGCACCGAGCTTTACGTCCCCGCCTTCACCGAGAAGGATTTCTAATCCACTAACTTGTCCACCTAGGACTCCCACCGAGGGAACCTCCACCGAGGATTTTGTACAAATACAACCGGGAGTACCGAACTCCTCTCTCAACCAATACAACCTCCACCGAGGCAATACAATTACAATCCACCTCTACCGAAGAGGGATACAAATACTAACTCCAACTCCACCTCACCAAGAGGGAGCAAACCACAACCTCAACCTCTAGCAAAGAGGGAGCAACCAACAACCTAAATCAACCTCTACCAAAGAGGGATATCACAAAGCAAAGGGTTACAACTTGGTGGTATATCTCAACCACAAACCAATTCCTTTTCCCACAAATAAAGATCCTATAGAATAGGATAGGAGATATAGCTCAAGTGTGGAGAACTAAGTGTTTTGATCAAAGAAAATCTCTTGGGAAATACCAAATAGATATAGTATTTTAGATCAAACCCTAATTCCCAAAAACCTATTTTCTTTGAAATAAATAAAACACTTCAAAACAAATAGAGATTTAGAGATTTTGCACTAAAAACTTTTGGCTTGAAAACACTGAAAAGATATGAATTTTTCTCCTTGAAAATCTTGGCCAAAATCCCAAAGAAATGGGGTTTATATAAGCCTCTAATAAAAACTAGCCGTTGAGCTGATCTGGCAGCTCTGGCGGCTGGCGGTCGACCGCCCGGTCGACCGCCAACAGTCATCATATTTTTGACCGTTGGAAGCCAGCGGTCGACCGGCAGGTCGACCGTAAAAATCCAGAGAGCAAAGCTCTGGCCTGGCGACGGTCGACCGCACGGTCGACCGCACGGTCGACCGCCCAAGTGCCTGGCCAACGTGCACAGGCTTGTGCACGTTGGTCGACCGTCCTGGTCGACCGACTCTGGGTCCGGTCGACCGGCCCGGTCGACCGCCAGAGCCTGGCAGAAGGCAATCTGGGTCAGAAAACTGGTTTTAAATAATTCTAATAAATCCTATAAAACTTCTAAAAATCCACAAAAATAGTTTCTAACATAATATATGACATATAACCATGTGATAAAAATTTCAACACAAATATCAAACATTATGAATCATTTTTGTGTTATGGAAAATTACCAAAAACCAAAACCTGTATTTTTTCCAAACTTAGACTTTTGAATTGAAAATACGTTTTGTCCAAAACTCATCCAAATACAAAAACATGATACTTAAACACTTTGAAGCATGTTGCATATGGATATAATCCAAATACAGGAAACATATATATATTCATGTTTTTGACTTTAATACCAAAAATATGTTTTGTTAAAAATACCAAAACCACAAAAACTCATGAATAGGCATATCAAAATAAGTTTGTCTAGGATATGAAGCATGTATGTATATAGAACATATCTAATATACATTTAAACAATGTAAACTTATTTTGAATCTAACTATTCATGAAAACAAGATCGGTTAAACCAAAAACCGAAAACTAATATTCAAAACATAAAACGTGTGTGTGTTGTGAACTTGAGCATACCACACTATTCTAATCTTTACAAATGGATCTAAAACAAACTAAACTAGGATACGTAAGTCTTCTTGACGATCTCCATCTTCAAGCCGACTCGATCCAAACCGTGATCCACCGAGCTTGACTCAACGAGTGCTATGTATGATCTTGATGCTCGGGCTCTAGAATCACCATGTGAAAGCTTCCAAACCATCTTGTTGAAGCTAATCACCTACTAATATCTTGGTTAATGATCTGAAACTAAACATCACAAGATTATTAGTAAACATAACTACATGAGTTAATCATCATCAAAACTAGAGTGGAAGGCCTCTGGGCCAACAGTTGTTTGGCTAAGGGCCTACCCTCTTGTGTGAGGTGGTGTTTGTGTTGCCTCTAGTGAGAGGTTGTATTGGTTGAGAGAGGAGTTGTGTACTCCCGGTTGTATTGCCCCAAATCCTCAGTGGAGGTTCCCTGTGTGGGAGTCCTGTGTGGACAAGTTAGTGGATTGGAAATCCTTCTGGGTGAAGGCGGGGACGTAGAGCTGGGTGCTCGAACCTCGAAACACATCTTGTTGTTTGCGTTTGATCCATTGACTCTTAACTCTCTCTCTTTTTATATTGTGACTTGCATCATTCACATTGTCATATCATACTTATGTTAGGCTTGTTTGTGTGTGCCTCACTTGTGCTTAATCACGAGAGCTTCATATAGCACCTCAACTCTTATTCAGAGGAATCAAGAGGAGTTAGTCCAGAGCCCTTCACCGGGAATTCGGCTACACTCGTTGGTTGCATTAAGTGTAGTTGCAATTAAGTTTTAATTTCCGCATTTAGTTCATTAGATTAGCCGTACACCTATTCACCCCCCTCTAGGTGTACTTTCAGAAGTGAGACAAGTAATCAAACTGGTAAAATATAACAGAAAGTCACATGATATGATAAGAGTAACATGTAAATGCATACCGACAACAGTAAATAAAAAAAATACATAAGAACAAACACTCACATGAATGATGCAGTTTTGAAATCGAATCGCCCTCTGGTCTTCACTACACGAACTGATACGGATCTCCGGATCATCCCATGGGTCGGTCTTCGAATCGCCTGTGTATTGGGTCCATAACGGGCATAACTTCAAATCTCATATTAACGAGTTTGGATCGCACGAATGAGTCCGAAATGCTGCCACATGCATCCACACATACATGAATACACCACACAAACATAAATACATGATTATTTTCACATACACAAATATATACACGTACAGGTATACATCCATACGTGTACACAGTACATACACGCATATACACTTAACCCACATATGTATAATGCACACACCCAACATGTAAATATAGACCCACACTCAATGCAACATACCCACGCACCCATTATTACAAAAACTACACATAATATATATACATATGTTTAAATGTAACCACACACTTTACTAAAAACACTCACACAAACACACACACACACACACACACACACTCTTGCATGCATGCACATGAATTAAATTCCCTCCCACATCCATTATGCTTACACATAATTAGCAACACACACCCAAATGAGATATACAGAGGGAGAAGAAAAACTCACGCAATAGGGTGACTTGCGGCGCGCCGACGGAGGCTCCGATGAGGGGGAGGAGGCCGCAGAGGATGTCGACGGCTAGAGGATCTCGCCGAAAAGAACGCGGGTCCGTTCGCGCTCGCTGACGGTGATCAACGGTGATCCACGGAGAGGACGAAAGGGGGATGCCATGGGTGGTGCGGCCATGATGAAGAGGGGCTTGGTTGCCATGAAGGAGGTCTGCATGCAGGTCGGGTGAGGGGATGGTTGTTTGCCCAAAGGCCCATCACTCTAGTTTTGATGATGATCAACTCATGTAGTTATAGTACTAATGATCTTGTGTTTGATTAGTTTTAGATTTGTGATCAAGATCTTAGTAGGTGTGTAGCTTCAACAAAGGATTTAAAATCAAGTTTTGGAGCTAGCACGGTTTGATTCACGAGCCTATGCATCAAGACCACATCATGTACTCAAGAGGAGTCAAGCTTGTTGGATCAAGTTTGGATCAAATCAAGAAGATGAGAAGACTTCAAGTGAAGACTTCATGAAGACTTGTGTCTAGGTTGTTTTTATAAGATTTTGTTTTTAGTTAAAATGTAAAGGATAGAATAGTTGGTGGATTGTTCAAGTATACCATACACACACACACTCTTGTTTTAGTTATGTTTTCATAAAAGATTTTTCATTTTAGAAAAGACTTTTACATTTTGACACAATACCGGTTTGGTTTTTGGTATTCAAAGTTATATGTTTTAACCAAAACCATGTTTAGTACTTAATGTCAAAAACATAAATATTTCACCATGTTTGTGTAGTGGATCATATCCATACACTCTATGCTTTTAAGAGTTTAAAATATCTTGATTTTGTATTTGGAGAAGTTTTGGAAAAATCAAGTTTGGAAAAATACAGTTTTCATTTTTAGCCAAAATTTCTAAGTTACAAAAATAGTTCAAATTATTTGTAACATGTCTTGATTTTGCTCAAGCATGTTTGATTATCAAAGTAAAGTGTTAAAACTATTTTTTGTAGATTTTTCATGATTTTATGGGATTTTATTGAGTCAAAAATAACCAAGTTTTTAATCCCAGAATTTCTGTCCTGGCTTCAGCAGGTCGACCGGGGGACGGTCGACCGTAGCTTGAAGTCGGTGCCGGTCGACCGACGTGCACTGACGTGCATGCCAGCCTTTGCTGGAGGGCCGGTCGACCGACCGGTCGACCGCTAGAGAGCTTCTGCTCTCTGGAAAGCCCCGGTCGACCGGGCCAGTCGACCGGCAGAGAGCTCTGCTCTCTGTTTTAGGGTTTCGGTCGACCGGTCGGTCGACCGCTGCCCCAACAGTCAGAAAAATGACCGTTGGCGGTCGACCCACAGGCCACCTAGATCCCAACGGCTAGTTTTTCTAGCCCTATAAATTTGGGGGTTTGGGTGCTGTTTTCTACAAGATTTTTTAGTAGGTTTGAGCTAGTTTTTCCTACTTCATTAAAAGAGTTTTCTCCACTAAATTGAGAGCTAATACTCCCAATTAAAAGGGGAGTTTATCAAGAGTGTTTTCAAAGTGATTTTCTTGAGTTTTCCTCCACCATTTCCATCCTAGTTTTCTCACACAACACTTGAGCTATCCATTGCTATATCTACCTATAGGAGTGTTATTGTGAGAGTTTTTATTGGTGATCAAAGTGTTTAGATCACCAAGAGATCTTTCTTGTACTTTGAGGAGGCGGACGTGTGTCCGCGTTGTTTCGAGTTCGAGTTCGTGTGCGAACTTGGTGTTTGAGGTGCGGCCTCGGCGAGCTTGTGGCTTGCGGTGTGTACGGGACTAGAGAGTCCAAGGAGTTCAAGTGTGAACTCGCCTTGTAGGTGTTGCGGTATCGAGTGATCCGGTGGGATCGATTATAGTGGAAATCCTTCAAGGTGTTGAAGGCGGGGATGTAGAGCAAGTGTGTTCGAACCTCGAAACAAATCTCCCGTGTTTGCGATTGCTCTTTCTCTCTCTCCCTTACTTATTTATATCTTGCATGCTTATATTGCTTTCATCTTTATATGCTTGATATATCTTGTGTGCTTATTTGATATATGCTTTGGGATTGTTTGCTAACACTTGTATTCAACAAGAGAGCCAACGCGGCACCTCAACTCTTATTTAGAGGAATCTTGAGGAGTTAGTCCAGAGCCCTTCACGGGAATTCGGCTACACTCTTGTGTTATACGTGGTGTTTAGTGTAAGAAATTTAGTTTGCATCATATAAGTTTTTAATTCCGCATTTAGTGACCATTAGATTAGCCATCACCTATTCACCCCCCTCTAGGTGATTTACAATTGGTATCAGAGCCAAGTGCTCTTGATTTGGGTCTAACAACCTAGAGTTAAAGATCCTCATTTTTAGGCTAATCACAAAATTTGTACACACACCATGGACTTCATGTCACCACCCACCTTTGACATTCTTAACATCCAAATTTGGAAGGTTAAGATGTCTTTGTACCCCAAGGCCCTAGGCATTCACGTTTATTTTGCCACTACTAAAGATTCATATTGTTTAAATGGCAAAAATAATGAGGCTAATGCAAAAGCCCTAAATGCTTTAAGATCTACCCTAAATGATGATTATTTATCTAGGGTTGCTAATCTTGATTCGGCTTTTGTAGTTTGGAACTTGTTGATCTCCCTTGGCGAAAATGAACAATACTATGCGGGGAGCGACTCGGATGTTGGAAGCGACACCTCCAACGTGTGCTACATGGTCCAAGGGGATAACCCCCTTGAGGTAACTCCCGAATCCGAGGTAGAAGAAGATGACATGTCATATGATGAGCTTACATATTTTTGTCAACAATTACTTGAAAAATATAACATGATTAAAAAAGATAATAAAAATTTGAAAAAGAAATTTGATTGTATGCTAAATGAAAAAGATTCTTTGCAAGAAAAATTTGAAATTATTTCAAAAGAAAATGAGTCTTTGAAAAATGAGAATGTTTCCTTACTTTCTAAATTGAGTGATCTTTGTGAAGGAAACACTACTTTGAAAAATAAGATTGTTTTGGTGGAAAAAAAAAGGAAGTTGCTTTACATGAAAACACTTCTTTGAAAAGAAAAATTGTTGAAAAAGAAAAAGTAAATGTTTCTAAAAAGAAAAAGGTTGTTGATCATGCTCTTCATGCCACAATCATTGATAAAAATGAAGTTAATTTTTTGAAAATAAAATTAATTGTTTGAGCTCAACTTTGAGCAAATGTGCATTTAATCATAAGAGATTGGAGTCCTTGTTTTCAAAGAAACAAACTCCACATGTTCATGCACATCATTCACATCATGTATATGCACACTTTGCACGTCACGATCACACTCACACACATATGCATACTAAGGTGTATAAATGTACACATTGTGGCCGCAAAGGCCATTTAGCAAAATTTTATTTTGACAAGGAACCTAAACATTTTGCTAATAAAAAATGTTCCTTATAAAGCTAACCCTCAAGGACCCAAAAGAAAATGGGTACCAAAATCCCTACCTTTAGTTTTTGATGTAGGTGAGGGCTCTCACAAAACGTGAGAGGGATGGTGCCTTGATGGTGGATGCACATGGACTTGATGGACACATATTTGATGCATCGCTATCAAGGAGGTTTGGTGGGACAACCACTATGTTTTGGAGATTTGGAGTATAGTTCTTTGGTTTGGTAACTATCTCTAAACTCCTAGTTTATTTACATACTTGTTCATATATGATATTTTTAGCATGTTCATGTTTTGTGCTTCATGTAGTAAATACTAGTTTAAATGTAGTTTTTATCAAAACTTGGATGTATATTTGTACAAGTAGTGAGCAACAAATTGATTCATATATATTTGCACTTCATTGTTCATTTGTACTCACTATATGCACTTGTATAGCCTAGTTTTGATGATTTTCTCATTTACACTTGTTTTGCCTATTTTCATGTTTTTTACTTCATGTATATGTATTTTGTATACAAATCTAGTAAATATACATGTATACCCTTGAGTCATTTGCCTTCATACAATATATATTATGGACTTTTTTGTATGTTTGGGATATGTATGCATATTGTTAGTTTTGGATAAAATCATACATATACCTAGAAGTTTATTTTGTTTATAAAAATAAATTTCATGTTTTGATAAAAAATGATATTCATGTTGTTTTTGAGCTTCATTGATTATTTTCATGAAAATGCTATTTACATGATTTTTGAACACTCACACTTCATTTGTTTTGTCATGACTTTGTTTCATGAACACTTTTATGAGCTTTATCGAATTCGAGGTCAATTCGTGTATTTGGTATGATTCATGAAATACATATGTTTTGATTTCATGGTTTTGAAGGATCTTTAACTAGTTTTTCAAAAATTATTTTTAACTAGTTAATTATTCTTCATTTGGTAGTGATTTTCAATGCTAAACTATTTTCAAAATTATTTTCGAAAACCCCTACCTATCCTGTTTTTGGGTGGACGGATGGGCGAGTATGCCTTGCAAGTCTTATTGAAAATCGTTTATCTTGTGCATATAACGGGTGGTAGTTTATGAGATATACACTAATTTCACTTCTTAATTTCAATTGGTATCATATTTCTTTTGGTATCACAATTGATATATTTTTGTATACTCATAATCTTGTTTATATATATGTATGTTTTCAATTTCAACTTATATCAATCTCTATTGATATTATCATTCTCACATATATATGATTTTCGTGTGCTTGCTTTACAATTGGTTTACACATTTAAAGCACAAAGTTTATGCTAAGCTTAATTTAAAAACTTTATTTTCAATTGTATCTCAGTTTTGATTTTAATAAGCTTATGCATTGTTTTTTCAATTGATATCAATATGCTTCAATTTTAAATTTGTTATAAATTTCAATTGGTATCAATATGTTTTACCTATTAAGCAAAATTCAAAATTTATCATGTTTTATTTATATTTGGTATCTAAAATTTGATTTACTAAGATGTCTCAAAATTTGTTTTATGAGAAAAATCAAATTTTGAAAATTAAAAATGTTTTGATTTGTATTGCCTATATGCAAGAGGAGCTTAACATCTCTTCTACATATAGATTCATGTTGAGTGTATCTTATATTGAGGAGCTTGACAACTCTTCTTTATGTGATGCACGTGTGTAGGGGGAGCTTCACATCTCCTCTTATGCATTACATATTATGCGTTATGTGAGTTAGGGCTTGTCATCCCTTCTTCATGTAATGCATATATGTAGGAAGTAACTTAGCGTCTTCCTCTTCATGAATGTATATCGCATATAACCTTTTATTGATTGGTTTGTTTTCACCCCTTATTGATCTTTGTTTATGACAAAAAGGGGGAGAACATTTGGTTTTTACTTTAACCCCTTTGTTGATGATTGACAAAAAGGGGGAGAAGTATTTTAGTATATATGCATGTTTTCCTTACTTTATTCATAAAGGGGGAGAAGCATTTATGTTTGTGCATATATGTTTTGTATTGCAAATAGAGAAAAAAGAATTTGATGTGTTTAATGCTTGTTTATGCATGTTTTATCTCTGTATATTTGCATACATGTTTAGGTAGTTTATGAGCATTCATTGCATATTTATTTATTTTTTGTTATGCATGAGTTAGGGGGAGCTTCTTTGAAGCTTTACTTTAATCCATGCATATATAACTTCATGAGTTGTCATCATCAAAAAGGGGGAGATTGTTGGCCCAAAGGCCCATCACTCTAGTTTGATGATGATCAACTCATGTAGTTATAGTACTAATGATCTTGTATTTGATTAGTTTCAGATTTGTGATCAAGATCTTAGTAGGTGTGTAGCTTCAACAAAGGATTTAAAGTCAAGTTTTGGAGCTAGCACGGTTTGATTCACGAGCCTATGCATCAAGATCACATCATGTACTCAAGAGGAGTCGAGCTCGTTTGGATCAAGTTTGGACCAAGTCAAGAAGATGAGAAGACTTCAAGTGAAGACTTCATGAAGACTTGTGTCTAGGTTTGTTTTTTATAAGATTTTGTTTTTAGTTAAAATGTAAGGATAGAATAGTTGGGGATTGCTCAAGTATACCATATACACACACACTCTTGTTTAGTTATGTTTTCATAAAAGATTTTTCATTTTAGAAAGACTTTTTCATTTTGACACAATACCAGTTTGGTTTTTGGTATTCAA